>WBNO01007764.1:37597-182806 GCA_013400575.1 Peucedramus taeniatus
AGAACAGCCTAAGATCAGAAACTGACCACTGGTCTCCAAGACAAGACTAATATAGGCAGTGTAGGAAAAACCTGTACTTTAAATCTCCTCATTAGAATCCCATGGTGCAGTGACGACTGAAAGAGCACAAAGAAATGGGTAAAGAATTGGAAATATTTTGAAATGTATATGTTTGCTGAGTCACATAATTCTGAAATAACTCTAGGTATACATAAAGGAAATACAGCCTTTGGGTACAAAAGACAACTAATTGAAAGCTTATAAAATATAGGAGACTTTTTATCGAGTAATTTTCTTAACAGCAAATAAAAGCAAAATGGCACTCAGCACATTTGAGAAAAATGTAAAAGGTATAAAAAAGTTATCAGCAATAAGTTTATAAATTATTGAGACAACACTTCATCCTGAGGAAACAAAAATAAAAGTGTAGCTATATGTCCAGGATTTTTTTTTTACACTACTTAACATAAGTTGCACTCTGTAAATCTGGGACCTCCTTAGGTTTTTACACTTGGCAGGAAACACAGAAGTGTGTGTTGAATCATAGGTGTTGGTGATGCTGTGGAAATGCCAAATACAGCTTGATTACTGGGAATCTGTAGAATATGTCAGAAATTTTGTTTAACAATCCTTAAAATGAAAGAGGAAAGTATAAGAAAACAGACAAGGGAGTCAAATTCAAGGAGCAACAGGGATGTGAGTAGTGAGGCAATAATAGAATTCATAAAAAGTTGCTCATTCTGGGGAAAGAGTGGAGGTGCTGGTAATTGACAGGCCAAGATGAAGGGCTGTCTTTATATAATTGACAAGAGTGGGAAATGGACATAGAACTGGAGAAATAAAGGTTTTTAAAATAATGCTTTAATAAATAAGGCCTGAAGAGGGCAAGTTGCTATAAAGCTAAATACAAATAAAAGTGTGAAGTTAGGCTTATATAGAGTCAAAAGGAATGGTTGTCATTCTCCAGATCTCAAATCACCAAGCAGTCAACCTGTCTATTTTGCAAAGCTTCACCAGGCAGGATAGTGTGGGAGTTCTCTTCCAGTGTAGGATGAGATTTAGGTATGGTGCAGATTGCAATGTCAACTCTGATGTGATCACAAAAGTCCTTCTATTTTCTCAATCTGTTTCAAGATAAAAATGTCACATTGCAAAGTCGAAGTAGATCTAAGACTCCTAAGAAGCTTCCATTGCAAAGATAAATGCAGCAGTTAAAATGGGATCAAAGAAATTGATAAGCCTTATCCAATTGATAAGCCTTATTCAATTTACCTCTAGTTATGGAGGAGGATTTTCTGTAGCTTTCATATAAGTTACATTCTGTACTTGAAAATGCTGCATTATTTATTGTATGCATAAAACTTGATTCTCTAAGGTGTGCAAAGAGTTTTTTTACTCAAAAGAAGTGGCAGCAATTTCTGTTTCTTGGTGTCATACCAACAGCAAACAGTTAAGTCAAAAGTGATGGCTACCTCCCTTGATTTTTATGTAAGATTGATATTACTTTTTTTCAGAAGATCATGGTACTAATAAGGTGTTGGATATTTGAAATGTGAAAGATGACAGGTTGATTACTTTTTGTTTGTACAACTTTTAAAGCTAAGAATGTAACATAAATAATACACTATATAATTTTCAGCTGATGAAGAAGCAGAACAGCAGTTACCTCAGAACATCAATTCCTGTTTACCGAGATATGTTGGGGAAACTGTGCTATTGTGGTGAGAGTATTACATACATATACAAACTGTCAGTTTATTATAACCAGTAGTTAAATTTAAATTATTATGAGCTGTTTGGCATTCTAATTGTCACAGGAAATACCATGTCTTATGGCTTTCAGAATGAAGTAGATTGTATTTCTAACATAGAGAAATGTCTCAGTATGGTAAATTATTATTTTCAGTTGGAGTCCACAAGCACCTTCCAGCTGTTTTTTGTTTCTTTTCTTCCATACTTTATATACTTGAAAATTATTCCTATGCCTGCTTGGCTCCCTCAGACTCAATATGCATTAATAGGTGGGATTTATTAGCCATCTTTCTGGAGTGCATCTCCTGCAAGCTGAAATACAGTGAGTAGGAATAATCAGGAAGTTTGCTCCAAAAAGTCATTCTAGAGCTGCAAGAGTAGTGCAATGTACCCATGGACTCAAAAGGTATTAGAAGATTTCTACATGTCAACTCTCTCTGTTTCTTTCTACTTAATGATTGTTATTATTAAAAAAACTTTATAAAAAGAATATAATTTTTCAAGAACACCTGGTACATCTGAAATTTCAGCATTGCTATGACACGAGAAATACTGTGAGAAGCATGTTGAGGGTACAGCATAAAGATATCTGCTAGACTTTGATCACTAGGTGGGTTGTATAAGAGGGACAGGAAAGGTTACCAGCTGGAAAGATCCTGCATCATGATAACCTATGAAGCTTCTGGGCTGTTAATGAACAACCACTACATTGTACTGCCAGTGAAACAAATAAGTAGTAGGACTTGTTATTTATTGATCTTTTCATATACTGTGCTTAGGTATACTGAAGATCATTTAAATGAATATGTGTGTCATCAGTATAATCCTAAAAATAACAAAATGAAACTATCAGAATCTGCTGGTTTTTGCTTGGGTTATTTTGTTGTTTGCTTTTTCTTTCCTACAGTACAAAACAGAGCAAAAAGCAAATCACTGCCAAGTGTATAAATATATGAGGACATATCTTTGTAAATATTTAAATAACTAGTAAAATAACCTTCCTAGATTTGTACAGTAAGTAGTAAAAACTGGCAAGTATGATTTCAAATGTTCTGCTTCCTCAGTTCTCTAATCAATGCAAAGCTGTAATGGGCTTTATTTTAAAAGAGGATTCACCCGAGCGCACTATGTTTGTTGTCATTGTTTTGTAAGATGTTAAAAAAGATTTGAAAGGAAAAGTATCATTTTTGCACATCTACCATGGGAATTTAAGTAGGCATAGAAAAACTTCTGCACAGTTTTTGACTTGGTAGCCAATAATTCTTTCTGAAAATCAACACATTTCATATCCAGTGCCGCCTTTCTCTTTGATCAATGTGTTGATCAAATACTCAGCATCTGCAGTGATGGCTGAACTTTCCAAGGGTGTAGTTGCATCTTTTACAAGGTCACATATCACCAGGCTGACCCAGAAACAAGTCAGTGGCTGAATTTCTGCCTAATTTACTACCTTTTTTGATTTCCTGCTCCAGCAGTGTGTCCATCAGTGTTGCAGTGCTGTGCGAATCTAAAAGTTGTGCAAAGCCTGTCTCCTCTGTGATGCTGCTAGACTGTGTCAAGCAGTCAGGAGCTGTCCTAGGCATTCTGTGCATGAGGAAATATCTATTTTACAGCTATTTTATGTCTGTTCTTAGACCTACTTATTCCCTAGAAAGAATGTATCTTTCTTTAACCTGCTTTGAGTGGACTACACACAAACACAAAAATAAAAGCACAGGTTTGCTTCCAAATGAGGCCAGGGAGAAAGCTGTTATATTTTAAACTACCACCAAACCTCTTTTACAAATGCTTTCTGATATAAACCAGTAATAAAACTAAGACCTTCAGGGAGCAGGAATGCAATATATAATGTAGGTTGTGATGTACAGTGCTGAAAGAAAAAAAATGTGAGCAGGGTTATAGGAAGATGGGTTGATGTTATCCTATGCCCTCAGTTATTAGAGTATTTAATGAATTGCAAGTAATTCTCTTTTTCAGTACTTTCCTTTGCTCCATGCTGATAAATATCCATATATGAGTTTGGAACATGCCTAAAGCATTAATAGTTACATATTAGAATATAATTTTCCTTCCTCTCAAAGTAGTGTTGGCTTCTCAGAGATGATCCTCTTGATTGTTCAGTTATCATTCCTTAGAGTACTCTTAAATGAGCGATGACAATGTACCTTAGAGCCACCTCCAATCTTCCACTCCATGTTCACATTCCATTACAATGAACTCTGGTGGAGTAAGACCCTGGAGAGTAATGTTTTTACAGTCTCATTACCATCTAGTGTATTAGACCATGGCAAAAACATAGCTCAATGAAAAATATATCCTGTTACAGTGAATGATCACTTGGCAGCAATGGTTATTTTAAAACTTTATCTAAGGCCTTTAAACTAAGCTTTCACCATCTGTTCTGCCTTCTAATTATACATGCAAAAAGAACATAATTCACAAGTGTATCATAAAAGTGGGTAATGTAATTGATTAAATGATACTGCTGCATGTATCTGTGTTTGGTTATTCAGTGCCTCTGTTTTTCTTTCAGCTCATAAATCACTTTGAATACATTGTAGAGTGACTTTTTCTTGGCAGACAGACAAGCATGTACTCTCACATTTGAGGGGAGGCAATGAACTGATGATAATGATGGATGGAAAGAGAATACCAGAGAGGTACAAATACTGTCAAACATCAAGTATTCATGCTCCAGTTCTTTGAAGGAGTTGGACCAACGTGCTTGCTCTCTTACACTACTTCAGAAAATGGGGACCTCTTTGGCAACTGTCTTACATTAAGTAAAAAGCCAGGAAGAAATTGCTTGCTTAAATGGCTCCTGACATTCTGAGTATACCTTTTTGCATGATGCTCCTAGATGTGTGCATTGTTATGAATGGGAACCTTGGAGCTTTGTTTTGCTTAGTCATCCAGGTGCTTATATTACTTTCAAAAATGTTGCAATGCATTCCATTTCTATTACATGCTAAATTTAAGTTACCTGCCTAGGGACTTAGGGAGTTAAAAAATGCCTGTATGTTAAAACAGCTTGGAAAAAAAGAAAGAGCTACAAAAAAAAAAAAAAATTAGTTGTAATTTGTTGCTACAAATAAGAAATTTATGAGTTCACAGATTTCAAATAATAGTAAAATCTAAATAATAGTGTAGTCTTTACAATATTTAATTTAGTTAAGAGTTTAGAATTCTTAAAGCTAGCAGATTTTAATGAATCTATAGAAAACTCTGGTTGGGAACTGACAACCCAGCAGAAGGTCTATTTTAATAAAAGTTTCCTTAGGCAAGTTGAAGTAGAAATTTCAAGTTCCTTCTACAAAACCAACAAAACTATAGATTCCCTTCAGAGTCAACTGTCTGAAGATGTACTTAGTACCACCTGCACTTCCATTTAATTTTCAGTGTTTCTGCACTAACTTTTCTACAGTAATCTACGTATATTTTGCTACCCATGGTGTCCCCTAAGTGCATACATAAACCATATTGTACAAGAATGCATTTGCTTTGATGAAAGAAAATACTAATTATGAAATCTGTTTTGAACGATGCTTAAAATCAAGCAGAAGAAAATTTCATTCTTACATTGCTTTTAAAATTTTATCCATTTAGCAGTATCTCCATTTATGCTGTAAATTCTGTGATTCCCACTATATTTTAGCTGACTTCCTCTCAAAAGGCTCTTCTCTGTTGTTATCTTTGTCCCCTGACTTAAGTAAATAAGGAGAGAGACTTAAGAGATATTTAATCCAGTTTGTTACTTCAGTAGTTTGGCCTCAATCTTCTTCCAAGGACTATAGTACACTCCCCAGCCATGTCTTGTCATGTCTTCTGCTCTTTCTCTAATGTCTTCTTCCCTCATTCTGACAGGTAATTTAGAAAGCCTGCCACATATCTTCCTTTCATCTGATTCAACTGGATGTGAATGGATTGAAAGATTGAATGTGGTGGAACAAAGCAATCTGCAGTGTGTTTGAGTATTTTAATAAATATTTTAAAATATTTGTATTGACTTCACAAGGATTTCCTGAGTATTAACAGTGTAATCCAGAGTGAGCACTACCATGATTTTGCCAGGAAATAATACGCGGTTATTTCCTCAAGAGATTTTTTTTACTATCAATAAATAATGCTTTCCCCTTGTACTACTATGTAAAATAGACACTTAATGCTTAACATATGTTTGCTTGGAGGTAAAATAAATGTTTGATGGAGTGTTAAAAGCAAACATGAAAACTTAGAGAAGCTTAAAACTCCACTAAATTTCTAGATGGTTAATAGCACAGTTACTTATAATCTTTGATGATGTATTGCTCAGAAGAACAGACAAAACAGGCAGGTATCAAACTTGGCATCTATATGAATCGATAAACCCATAAACTATGGATGATACTTCCTCTCAGAATGTGTGGACATATGCAAAATCTCATTTCTTTCACAGAGCTGAGCTACAACACATGCAAGGAGACCAGAGGCCCAAGCACAGACTGTAAATGGTAGAATTAAAGCTGTAGGACTAGAGCCAAAACCACCCTCATCACTGGGACTTCTTATGCTTACTTACAGTGGACTGCTAACTGTTCCTGAATTATTTATTCTGAAACCTGAATAGATATTCCTTAGTTTATCCTGTTGATTATGAATGTAACTTTTGCAACTGGCCAGTCCCCTGATATGCCAGCATGTTTTCACATTTTCACTTACTCAGCTTCACAAACAAAACTACTGTCTGAAGCCAGAAAAAGCACTAATTTTACCAAGTCCAGAGCAGGTTGCTATATTTGGGTTTCATTAAACTGAGTCAAATAGTCAAACCACTTATATTTGTTGTTAAAATGTTCATATTCTTCTAGAAGTCAATACAAATGAGAAGTTTTCTAGGAAAAAAAAAAAAGAAAGAAAAACCTAATTATTCTAGATGCAAATATCTCCAGTCTACACAAGTAGACTGGAGATTTAATTTTATCTTCTTTTTCCAGCTTTCCAAACCAGCATTCTTAATTCACATGCTCTGTATTCTGCTGATCTACTGTGTTTCTCTTAATTTTTTTAAGGATTTCTTTTATATTTGATTTTCATTCTTTTATATTGTCTTTTTTGTTAATTTGGTTTTTGAAAGTTAGTGGAATGTAATTATTTATACTAGAATCCAAGTTTAACTTTCAAAATCACATTGTCCTCTTAAGTTTAAAACTGGGAAAAGTACAAAAAATCTCTATTATACTTAGTCTTTAAAAACTCAGGAGAATCAAGAAGGAAATCTCGGAGGGTTCACTGTAAAACGAAATTAATTCTTCTCTAAAGCAATGATTTAATATGGCAGATCTTTTGAGTTTTTCTTTAATCAGGGATCAGGCTTTTTTACTTTCCAGCAACCACAGAGATACTGACTCAGCTTGACAATGTTTATAGTAGATGTTATTTAAGCTGTAATATGGTTTTGAGATATGAAGTGAGTTGCAGAAAGAATCTAAGAGGTTCTGAGATCAGCAATGAGAAATTTTCCACAAGATAACTGTAAGTCATCTGCAAAGTGGAGCTCTTTTGACCAGCTACCCAATCCACTTCTTCACATCCTAAAATTTAACTAGACTTTGCAGACTGATGGATTATAAACCAAAAAGGACTGTTTTGTTCATTCCCACTGACCTCCAGAATGGGCTGGAGACCTTTGCTGAATAAATCACTATTCCAAGGACAAAAGTCTTTTCAGTCAGGTATCCACTGTTGCTGTTAAAATCTGGTGATGTCTTGCAGTCAAGGTACCATTGACCCAGCATTTCATATCTACCCTGTTCAAATGCCTTCCTTATCTGAAGCCTTATACCAGCTAAAACCAGTCCCTAAACTTAACCTGCTCCAGAATTCCACTCAGACCTGTGCTGTGGCTGTGTGTCTGTGGGCTGTGCTGGCCTGACAGCAGTGGCAGCACTGCTGGCCCTGGTGCTTGGCACCACGAGGCAATGGCTCGCCGTGCTCCAGGGGCTGCCTCACACTGCTGAGTGCCATGACACAAGCAATCTGTGCAGAAGGTATTTTTCTTCTTCCCCTGCTTCTCCCTGCCCGTAGAAACAAGGATTTTAGTGTTGTCCTTCCTGCCCTGCAGTGCCAGGGCAAAGCTGGTGCCTTTTCAACATTCAGCAGTGTGGGTGGTGTTGACACAGCCGTGGCTGAATCCCTGTCTGGACCTGGCCTGGCCATGGCTCTTCTTTGGAGACAATCTGCTGTGTGTACTCAGCATCAAAACTGTGCCCATGTGCAGGAGCCAATGAAACAGAGCTCCCATTAAATACCCCTGTGGGGACATTGTGGTCTGGGTGGAGCCCAGGAAGGTTGTTGGCCATTGTAACTGTATTTTAGGATTTCTGAGTGACCTTTAATTAGTCAGCAACTTACACAGCTGTGTCCCTAAATAGGGAATGTAAGTCTACTTTGTAAGTGAGACTGGCAGTTTAATTTAACTGAGTACCTAAGGCATACAGTAGTACAAAGTGATTCCATGTGATAGACTGGCTGCAGGTGGACACACTTGCCACAGGTGCCAAAAGGAAGTGTGAACTAGCTATTAATACAAATACCCAAAAGCTCAACTCCTCCATCTCCCAACCTATCTCCAATGAAACCCTCTGCTACCTTCACAACTGGGGAATGTTTTGAGTCATTAATCCATAACACTGCAGTCTTTGGCATACATGGCTAGCAGGGCAGATATTTGGAAATCAAATAATGTGCACTTCAAGAAGCACACTGAGAGCTCCCTTTCTGGTTCACCAAAATTAAAATTGAGACTGTGTTCTCTATGCCTTGATTCTGTCTTTAGAAGTAATCATGCTCATAATTAATTCTAAAGGGGCTTAATCTTTAGGCAGAAACAATCTGTAAAAATGGAATGAACTGATCTCCAAAAATGAGAACACAGAAAACATTCTCAGATAGAATGAAAAGAGAGTTGATTTTGGTTGGTTGTTTCTGTTTTGTTTAACATAAGAAGTGAGTAATATAGTTATTTACTTTGCATGCTTGTATATACCTGTACTTTGAGAAGTCTTAACATTAAGACTTAAGATGGCCATGGTTAAAGGACCTGTGTCTGTACTTGAACATGATTCGCATTTATGCTCTGCAGCTGATGATGAGAAGACTCAGCTGTTGCTTAAAGTTCTGTGAGGGTCACGATGACCATTTTCTCAGGTTGATAATATATGAATAACCTTAGACTAATACTAATTAACTTTGTACAGTTTCTGCTGTAAATTATTTTCTGAGCCACTAAGGATTGCTCTCAGCCAATTGCATACATGGCAAAAGGTTAATTGTTTGTGAAAGACAAAGAAAAGGGCACTTCTGTGACTCCCAGTAGAAATTAAGGAAATAATGAAGTCTTTCCATGGGAATTCATTTACTTTACATGTGATGTACCAGCTGCAAAACTTGTGAAATATTCAAATATATACTTTCAAGAGCAGTGTTTGACTGCTCAGAGGATACATTTATATAAAATAATGGCATGAATTTCGGCTTTGTTCAGAAGCCTGAATAGAAAAAGATGCAATAATTTAAATCTGTAATTTTTGAGAGGAGTTATATCATGGACACATACAAAATGCATGTATCTCCTATGCTGATCAAGGCATGCTGGTTCAAATTATCCTACAGAGAGCAGGAAAATGTACTTATATACATGGCAGCCTCTATTGGACAGATAGAGTTTGCATAATTATTATGGCAGGAAATATTTATGAAACATACAATTACCAGAGAGATGTGAATTGCCAGTTGCACCCAAAAAATGGCAAAAGGAACTGCATGTGATGCCACACAATGATGTAGAACTTACTTAGATATGATTTTTAATGCAGACTTTATGAAAACTTTGACATTTATTTTAAGGAATTTGTAATACATTGTCTCTTCTGTTTCTGACTTACTTTATGAAAAAAATTATTTATAGAGGCATTGGCTGAAGAACTATGAAAATAAAATAAAAATTATTGCAAAAATTGTGTAAAAGGCTTTTGAAATTAAAGACATAATTGGGACCTTATCAAGAAATTATTTTTTCATTCTTCACCCAAGTTACTTTCCTTCTGCTCAAGGAACTGTTGTTTCCTTCTCCCTCCTGTTACTGTTTGGGGTAATATTTCCTCCTCTATTTGGGCATCTAGAGTTAATTGTGTAAACAGAGCTGAGATCAATCAGCTTTGATGAGTCTTAAGTGTAAAGAGTTCACATGTGAAGAAAAAGGTTTTTGCAATTCAGGTTCTTAGATACTTGTGGAATTTTGTAATTTGTGTATACTTACACATATTATTCTCTAAAAATAAATAATGTCTGAAACATGTGAAACATAATAAAGACCAGAAAAATAGTTTGGAACATGTATGGGGTAGGGAAATAAAAAGTTAGAAAATTAGCATGAGGGAAACCTGATGGTCAAAGTAAGGCAGAAGAAAAAACCTAGGTTTTGGTGGTAAAAATTATGCTGATGGTTTCATTTTGCATAGCTGAAATGATTGGGCAGTTTAAAACCTGGGTTTGGGTAGATTTTAAGGTGAATTGTACATTTATCTTGTATAACTTAACATTACTTTGATTTCTTGTTAATCAGTGTGTAATCATGTCCTGGGTGAAATGTCAGCTTCAGTGAATCCACTGGGTGTTTTCTCATTCTGTTAAAGACAAGCCAGACATCATTCTTCTACATGTTCATTTCTTTACTGGTGCTGGTTAACCATGAGAAGGAAACAGTTTCTAATGGAAAACCCATCTTGTTTTCTCCATAATTACTATTTCCAGCTGTTGCTGGTTCTCTAAATTGGGAGTCATGACATTTCCTTGTAGGATAGGCCAGAAGTTTTTCCCCATACCAAGAGTGGCAGAATCAGCAGCATCCATGGCCAGCAGAACTTCATTGCCTTGAAAGATTCTTACTAAGTGAGTAACATTTGAGTAGATGTTGTTATCACTGCTGTGCAGATAAAGAAAATTCAGTATAAAGCAGCATACTATATTAAAAAACAAAACCCACACAGAACTTTGGAACAGTTCTTCCATGGCTGGAAAGGAAAAATTAATCAGTACTAAAGTAGAGGCAGCAGAGAGAAGCTGCAAACCCAGTTATTTTCACTGAAAATTTGACAGGAGTCATGTCATACCAATTTGAACTGACAAAGGGATTACTTTCTGGGCAAAGTTTCATTTGAAAAACTGATTTAAAGTCATTCTGGAGAATCAAATGGAGAAAACCTTTAGGGTTACAGGTGTCTGATTTCCTGGCTGTGACCTATACAAGAACTAACCTGAAAGAAGTTTCACACCTTTAGGTGTGCTGTCATTTTTTTCTTCTATTTGAAGCTCAGTAAATGAAAGTTTTAGTTCTAGGGGTTCTGAAGCATATTTCTCATGATATGGGAGAGCATAATCATTGCAGGAGAGCTGACTGTCCCCACTGAATGTTTCGAAAGAACAAAAAAAACTAAGAAATATTCTCATATAAATGATCCTTACCAACTCCCTGAAGAGGGGTTTGGAGTCCTTTACAGTTGGGATCTGTGGAGTCATACTGTTAAGAGGACAGTGTTTAGAGGAGTGGTTTTGTTCCCATGTAAATAGAAAGGAAATTAAATTGTTGTTACAGTGAATGGTTATGATTGCAGAACAATTCTTTTGTTGTTCAAGTTGCATGCAGGAGACAAATTACAAAATAAATGGTGATTTCTTTTTACAGTTGAGACTGGCTACAGATTTTCCCACAGCATTCTGTTGAAGCATTCAGGTTACACAAAAACAATGAATTTGGCAAGCTGACAGTACTTGGCCTTTTTTTGGCAAATGGTTTCAGTCATACAGTTGTTTTCCTGCATTCTGCAGGCAGGTCTGGCTCACATAGCACTGCTTGAAATTTGGTGTGTAAAAAATACTAAGCTTTAGAGTAGAATAGAAACTATGTGATGAGTATTTTGATTTTTGGCATGTAAGTAGACACATTTTGGCAGTGTCTGTAATTGAATCAAAGGAAGAAGGTTCACATAAACACTCAGAAAAAGACATATAAAAATCTGCAAACCTGAGTGTGCAGCAATTCCTACAGTGAAGATAACTTCAGCAGAAATTGGAATAATAAAAAAAAGATAAATAATTACAGTATACAACTGTTATGAGTCTAAAAGATTAAACAAATACATTAGTAAGAACACCTATTTCATTTTGCTTTTTAAAATTTTTCTTGACAAATTGATGGCATTAAAGCTTTCAGCACTTTGTTTCATATTTAGCTCATGAAACTCTAGATCAGAAACATGAATCTAAAATATCTGCTTTCTTTTAAAATTTTAAAAATGTTCTGGTTTGAGTGGTTAGGACGCTTGGAGAAGGTGATTTTTTGCACCTATTTAGATACTATTTTGTTCTTTTTTTTACAATTATTTTTAAGCCATTGTGTCTTTTTTCAAAGAAAAAATTATATTTAGAGAAATTTGTGTAGATGTGCAGTCTTGAAGATTGTACTTTTCTGTATTTTCACAGGTTAATTTCCATTGTAAGGTTTCTTTTTAAAGAAAATTATAAAACTAATGAGCAATGCATTGTAATTCTTCTATAACGAATAATAATAACTATTTCTTATCATGACAATGTAAAAGTATTAGTCAAATACTACCATTTAAAAGATTCATAACCCTTATTTATAAATGCAGATTGAATAAAACATCAATAAAATTGTCACGAAAAAGAACAAAGAGGACATAATAACATTCTTCATTGCATTTGATTAATCTGCTTTCAACAAAATTTGTATTTTAGACTCAGTCTATGTTTAGACTTGGATTTTTTTTTAGCTGGAAATGTTATATTTTGGTGTATTCTACTTTTTTACGTATGCCAGCTAATTAGGTACACTGCTTACTATTTATCAAGACTTTTTATCACAAAGGACCATATTTTGTAAAAATACACCTGCATTAAGATGCACTTAAGGTTGGCTTTCACAGCTTAAAAGAAACAAGAACTCTATTTTCATCTGTTCCTCAGTTTAAGACTCTAGAAATATTTAGTAAATCTCTCTGGTTTAGGGGCTGATGAGTCACTCTACCAAATATAATTTGAAATTTCTGTTTGTTGTAGAATATACTTCACTTTATTCTTAGCAGAATTCATTCTTTTATCAATATTTTGCTTATCAAAGAGATGGGAGGATGTTTAGGTTTTCAATTTAACTAACCAGTTTACAATTATATGGTTGAAATCATGAGTACAGCTGGGCCAGTGCAGTGTATTGTGCTCTTATGAAGAGCACAAATAATCTGGTGGGTTGAAGGCTTACAAACAACAGTAATTTTAAAGGTGGTTTATACTGGTATAGCATTGACATTTGTATTCATGCTTGAGAATAAATGCACAGCACGAGAGGTCACAGCTGTCAAACCATGGTGTTCTGTGTCAGGCTGAAGCAGTTCTGCTGGGGCCAGGAGGAGGGGAGGGGACAGGAGCATTGTCTGTGTGTTGAGATAAATGCTCCATACACCACTGAAGGGTATGGAACCATCCAGAAGGGCTGACCCTCTGCAAGGCTCTGGGCAAGGGGTGGCCTAGGAGATGAGGGGAAGGCAGGTGGGAACAGTGACAAACTGCAGCTATTTGGCTAAAGACTAACTCTGCTGGAAGCTTCCAGACATAACAGAGCTGTGATAACTTCAGGTGGGTAAGGAGATGAACTTCCCAGTTATATAACTCAGAGTGAATTTAGTTCTCTATAGAAACCCTTCACGAGCTCACTCAGCCATTCCTATGCATTTGCCTAAAATGTTCTTCTAGTTTTGAGCAATAAAAAAAAAATTTCAGGAATTGTTTCTGTAGATATTTATACAGAAATACAACAAAGGTTTAAATGAAGATTTATGGTCTAATGGATCGATTTGTTTAGTCACTTATCTCTAATCCACTATAAATATTAGAATTAAATATTAGAATTAAAATTATGATTCTATTAGAATTAATTTGAGCATTAGAACAATGTATCTGGAAGCATTATGAAATTTGTCAGATTAAAGGAAATGAGATAGGCAAGTTTGCACAAACCTCTCATTTAACTAATGGAGTTTGTCAACTTCTGGAAATGTTTAAATATTTTTTTGTAAATTTTTTAGTCCAACTCTCTGTCCTGTTTGGAGAATAAGCTGGATTTTACAGAGGCTGCAGGAATCAGTTAATATGTGCACTTTTGTGACTTGTATGTCCTGTTATTAATAAAAGTACTGTTTTATGGGGGAAGAGAAATCGATTTTTTTTGTAAAGAGAACATTTAACATGGCATACACACACTATTATTCCTTTAAAGAGCAGCTAGGAGAGACTTGCTGCATCTTGGAAGTTGTATGACATGATTTATGCATGCTTGTTTCTGAAATGCTTGGGCATAAATATAATGTATTTGTAACTTTGAATACGCACATAATGCTTTATTCACAAACAAAAATTTTATTCTAAAAGTAAAGGCACACAAAATATCAGCATGTTCTCTCAATATCTGGAAATATTGTATGTGAAAAGTAGTTACAAATCATCTCCTTTGCAGTTAGATGTGAGGCTATAAATTGGTTTCTGGTACAGTGAAGACTATTCATTTTCTCAATACATGACATATTCCATATTCTTGGTAAATATTTCATATTAAAAATCTGTAAATACTTCTACCATCAGCTGAAGTAGATGGGAACATTTCTAAACATGTTTCATTGGAGATATTTTGTTTTTTGAAATTTGCAGATATAAAATCTATATTGTTCACAGCTACTAAAGATTAATCCTTCTCCCTAGAAATGGCAAATATAATGGCAGAAATGCCTTGTTCATGGATGGATGTGTCTGAGTTTACTCTGTTAGTATTTTCAGTATTCTTCCTGTAATACCAGGGATAGCAGAGTGTTACTGACTTTATTAGTTTCAAAGCAGTGCAGTTTGCCAGTGAACATGCTGAGAAAATCACAGCTTTGATAATGAGAGCTGGAAAGACAAATGCTGCAATTTTCTGTAACACATTTATGGTTTGTATGTGGCTAGAGATTTTCACACATTACAGTTTCTCTAAGTGCTTCACATGTGCCTCTAACATATTTTTGTTAGTGTTCCATATTCTAAGTTTAACATAAGCAGGATAATCCTAAACAGTCATGGTTGTGTCTCCACATATAAGAACATAGCTACACAGAATATTTCATATTCTGGCTATCGTTGGATGTTCTGTATATATTTTATCATTCTGTACCACAGTGTATTAAATTATCTGTAAAATATGACTCTTGACTTTTTTCTGTATAATCCCATGGCTCTTCTAAAAAGTTCTAACAGTAAGATTGGCAATGTAAGTGTTATAACACTTCACAGTCCCTAATCAACCTAACATCTAATGGGTTAAAACATATTCAGAACCATATTTGAGCATCCTAACTGCTGGGGGACCTCTTGCTTTCATGAGGTTTCATTCTAATGGCAGAAATCAGTTGTCATCTAATTTTAGGCTATACTCAAAATAAAGCTGAATGTTAGAATTTTATTTCTGACTTGTAAAGAACAAACGATAGGAGTGGCTTTGATCTGCAGAATGGAATTCTTACCTCTCTGTTTCATGATGTCTGCAATCCACAGTACATTTCTCTCAGCTACACATTTTCTTTTTTAATTTGTGTTTACAGACTGTTATGAAGAACCAAGCAAGAACAGTTCTGACATATGCATTAGGGTTTCTGCTACTTTGATGTGGCAGGGAACTGCTTATTTGCTGCAAGACTGGGTTGTCAGTTGATTGGCCACAACCAGAGAGGTCTAACAAGTGTGGTTTCTAGAACATCTACAGGAGGAAGTTCACAGTACTAAACAGACCTGGAAAATTCTAAAGGTCAAGGGTAAGAGACTATTTGTACCCTGGAAAGAGGCTGAGATAAAAATGGCATGATAGCCAAATCCCATTTCTTTCTGGCTATCCCAAGGCAGGGAAAAAACTATTTGAAGCAGTTTCCAAAGAGTTTTCTTCTCAGGCCAGTCTACATCTTTGCTACTTGATCACCAGCTACCAGCACTGCCACCATCTCTAACTTGTTCTTGTAACTGAGATAAGCAGTTGATGGTGTAAGTCTGCAATGTGTATACCTATACTTGACTTCTTAAAACTACTTTTAAACATATGTTTATAATTTAATAAATTTTATATCTGATTTTTTATGTATTTAGATGCAATATGCTTTTTTTTTTTTTTTTTGTGTACTCAATGACCCCTTTTATCTGTGTTACTCACTCAGAGCAGTTACTACAGTGAAATCTACTATGGATAGAAAAGTTTATGCTTACACAGGGCTTAAATTTAGTTGATTGTGTTAAATAGCCATTCCTTCCTGCCTCTGAAACAAGAGCAAAATGGGAATTGGGTTTTGTTGTGATGTTTTTGCTTTGGTTTTTTTTTTCCCTGTAATTAATAATACATTCACTGACAATGTCAAATATTATTTATAAACAAACCTGATCTTTCCAAGAATTTTTCCCACTTTCTCTTTTATAATTTTTTGCATAAAAGCAAACAATTTACACAGGCCACTGAAGAAATATTTGGTTCACCCAAGCTAGGATTAGAATCTACTGGTGGCATTGTTTGACAAAAGTATTCAGGAACATGAGAAATTGGGAGATTTCATTTTAAAGTTCAAGATCTATGAAGCAATCATCTTTGTGCACTTTGTCTGAATAATTTTATGCTGGAGAGCATATTTTGCCTGCATTAAAGTAGAAACTGCTTATCTCAGTGGTGAGCAAAGTCTGTGCCTCAAATACAAATGAGTAAGTAAACTGACTTCTGAGGAATGCTTCCCTGTGTTCATACAAAGCTGAGTTCTTGGAAGAATACAGTCAGTTGAAGCTTGTGAAGGGTAGTGTTCTAAAACCATTTTTTCCTATTCATTTACAGTGCAGATGGTACAAGCATTTATTCTAAACAGAATGTATTGTTAGAATAGTCTAGACACACTGATCAAGGGACCACAAATGGAAACAATTTGGTGTTGAAAACTTTTTATCTGATTACAGGGATAATGACTTGAAAATCAACCTGGCAATTTTGTATGATTAGAAAAGTGATGTTCATGTTGATTTCTCATCATGTTTCCAAATAGAAACAGATTTCTGCCACATATCACAGACCATTTTTCTCATAGATGACTCTGTATCTAAGTTTCAATCAACAGTTTCAGCTATTCCACACACAGAGCTGTTCTGTTGTTTTGACAGGCAGACACATCAAAATCTTATATTAGTCACTTTTCCACACTACTGAATCTATATGAAGGCCTTGGAAAAATGAAACCAGAAAATAAAATTAATTTTTTTAAGGTTTTGGTTTACACCAAATCTGACATTTATGCAAAAATAGACTCCTTAGACAGGATCTTCATGTTGAACTAAACGTGTATTTATCTGAATGCCTATCTAATTTTGAATCTTTAATTTCCAATTTGTGCAAGTTAATTTAAGGTTATAGGGCTTACTCCATTCCCTGTTTCTCCTGCTTATATTTTTCCTTATTGTTTTACTTCATTCTGTAGAAATGAAAGGGAAAAAATACTTATAGGAAAGAGCTTGGAACAGGTAGAGTTGGCAATCAATCCTAACACTGCTTAAGAAGATGTTACATTGTGGAAGTGAAGCATATTGAATCAGTGTTAAGAACCCCCATAAGTTAGAAAGAAAATTGGGTTCAACTAAATAGCATTTATCAAAAAAAAGATGGAGGAGAATTCAGGGGAATACAAACAATAAATTGACTCATTCGAGTTATTTTTAATCCTGAATTTTTTCCTGGTACTCAATCCCTCTGCTTCTGCTTTCCTTGTGCCCATAAATTTGTTGGTTACCAGTATGTAACATTGCCTATTTTGGCCACTGCCTGAACTTGTCTTTGAAACAAATCAATAACTCATGTCCTCTTTCTTTCAGCTGTGTTCACATCTAAAGCTTGTTACTCTCATCTTCTCATTTTTTCTCTCCTGATAGAAGGAAGCTGTTCGATTTTGTGTGCGTGTAAATCTATGATGTTCCAGATTCTGTCTAAATACTGTTTGTTTTCTGCTTAGGGTCATTTTGTCTGCAATCTTCCAATGCCATGGAACCCAGGAGGACTCATTGAATAATTTAGTGCGATATAGCACAAAACCATTCCATTTTATCTACTTATTCTTATTTTAAACCTCATAATTTGAACTAATCGATTTCTGTGTTTTGAGAACTAAATTGTTCCATGCCCATGCTTGAAAAAAACATTAATTGCAGCAATAATGTTGGATCTGAATTACACATGTCACCAAGAATGAGACTGCCATTTGAACATTTGTCTGTTAACTCTGGTAATTCAAAATGCATTTGATTTCCTAAATGCTGACAAAGGATTGTAGACAATATACAGTAATGGGAAAAATTTATCACTAAAATTAAGTTGTAAAGCACTGGGCTGGTTTTTAGATAGTACTGTCAGTCTTTGGGAAATTATGATTACAGCATGATTAGTCATTCACATATTTCAATGCAGTTTCTTTGTCTAATCATAGTTCATCAAAGACAACAAAGATGGTGAAGGGTCTGGAGCAGATGAAGGAGTTGGGGTGTTTAACCTGGCAAAATGAGGCTCAGGGAAGATCTTATTGCCCTATACAACTACCTGAAAGGAGGTTGCAGTGAGATGGGAATCAGTCTCTCCCCAATTAACCAGAGATAGGACAAGAGGAAATGACCTCAAGTTGTGCCAGGGGAAATTTAGATTGGATATTAGAAAAGATTCCTTCACCAAAAGGATTGTCAAACATTTGAATAGTATGCCGAAGGAAGTGGTTGAGTCGTCATCCCTGGAGGGGATTATAGTTAAAATACATGTAGATGTGGCACTTAGAGCAGTGGTTTATTGTTGGATGTTGGACTTGGCAGTACTGGGTTAACTGCTGGATTCATGATTGAGAGGACTTTTCCAGCCTAATGATTCTACGCTTCTATGATTCTACATATTTGAAGCTAGATGGCACAATTCTGGACTCTTATGACTGTCTCCCTCAGAACTACTGGCATGAAGAGGCCAGCACTCCTCTTTTTGATACAGAAAGGTCATTATATCTTTTCCATCAAACTATAGTAGAATGCTGATGATCTGCCTTCTGCCAATGAGAATTATCAGGTTTAGAATGTTTCAAAAGCTTGGTTTTCATTGTGAGAAGGAGTAAATTGGAAAGGAAGTGACCAGTTTTATTCTTCCATAATAATAAATCTGAAGTCTGTAAAGATATGTTGTCCAGTTAGAGTTCTTGTGGGACAACCTTTTTTCTGGTAATGCTAATAAAGGGCTGTGTAGATTGATATTAAGAGTGGTGAGGGATAAAGATTAGCACAACACCTAAGAAATAAGAACAATGGTTTGAATGGTATTTTAACACTACAGAGATCATGCCTAGATAAAAATATTGCCAGCAGACTCATTAAAAGATGAAAACAATCCACTGCTCACAGTTTGAGAGACTCTGATCAAAGAAATGGGAAGCTGAGTGTGATCTCTCAATCCAGAATGGAGACATCATCTCTCAGTAATGAACCTTTGCTTGTGGCAAATATGGTAAGCTGAGTTTGCTAAGAAATTGTTTTTAAATTCTTTAACCATTACAAACTGGAGCAAATAATCTTCAAGACACAGCTTGTCCTTGAAGTGTATACTTAGCTTGTATTACCTGCCTGTGTAGCCACTTATAAAACAACGTTAGAATGCTTTCAGTATGAAGGTGAAAGAGAACATTTCTCTGTTTCATATGTTTGCTAATCTTTATGCAAGGATAGATGGAAACCAGCTTGTAGACTACTGGCATGCATTTCAACATTTTCTAAGAATCTTGTATGTATTTGTTATTAATTCCAGTCTTTCAGTTTTGTATGTTAACTTCCTAACAATATATTTCTTCTTTTCATGGTCACTTATCCTAGCTTGAAAGCAAGTTCCCTTTTGCATAAGAATGGGAATGTCTATATGGGAATGACTGTCAGGCTGTTAGGCTGGGTTTTTATTACTCATCCTTTATTTTGTTCCACCCACTACATTTAAAAGCTCTTTGAATGGTGACTAAGAAAATGGAACAACTTGTCAGTACCTTTAAGTTAGACATGTGGAACTCTGCCTCTCTACTGAAAAAAACCCCAAAACTAAACAAAACCCAAACAGATGGGTGTGTGTGTACAAAATGAAAATGGCTAAAAATCATTCCTAAGTTTAAATTCACAAGACTTTTTTAATAAGAAAAAAATTCAGTCTTTTTTTCCTTTAATTTTTTCATGTCTTGGAAATAATTACACAGCTTTAGGCTGTCTGTGTTGAATTGAGACTGAAGTGAAAACCATGTATTCTTTTTCTGTCTTCTGAAAAATGATAATTTTACCATTGTTAGAATCAATCTTCTTTCAAAGATATAATGACATGTTTTTGTCTTATCTATCCTTAAAACATTAAATCTTTTATATGAATTGATTGACAATTTTTGAAGGATAACCTTTTCAACATCATAAAATAAATGGAAATGGTGAAGGATTTAGATTCAAAATGCTTTACCAGTGCACTAATAATTTGATGAGCACTGCTATCATTTTTCTAAAATGGCATTAGATTAGATCTTATTCATCCAGCAAATTCTTTTGAAGAGTCTCACCTTTAGAAGCTGATGACACAAACCAGCTTGAAAATGTGATTGTGGTATTTGAAATGCCCTGTCACTAGAGTAAATTTATTTATGATTTATGAAGAATATTTTGTGCGTTTCTTTACAAGTTTTGTTACCTTAGTATTAATATTTTAAAGCTAAACCTACAAGGACACACATAGTTACTGCTCCATAGTAAGATCTTGTGTCTGGTAACTTAGCACATTTTTCTCCAGGCATTCATGTCAGCAGCACACAACCATGATGTGAAAGGAAATTGCTTCCAACGCCTCTAAAATTGCTTGCTTGGCTTGAATTAATCTTAATCGAATTTCTGTCTGAGATGTTTAAAAGCTTACAGAATCTCATCCTTTGAGCACAGCTTTGCTAATTTGATTCTACATTCCAAAGTGACAAGAAATTTTGAGACCTGCAGGGCTGCTGTTGCTGATAATGTTTCTTTGCAGGTGGTGTGAACCACACTGCTCATTAATGTGACATACCTTTATAATGAATGTCCTCAAATAATAGTAAGGAAAACAATGAACTTGCATCCCTATTTAACTGTGTTGTCCCCCTGTCTAAAGTACCAAATGTACATTTGGCTTTGAGGAATAATATATTTTATTTTCTTAGTTTTTCTATTTCACATACTTAAATAGGGAAGAAAGCCAAATTACTAACCTTAAAAAGGTGATTTTTTTTTTTTGAAATCCAAGCCCTAGAATGTTACCACAGTAGAGAAAAAACAGAAGGGGCAAAGATGTAGGCAAAATTTCCTAAAGATCACTTGCTGACATCATTAGAATCAGTCTACAGTAGAGTAATTCTAGAGTGTTTTGTCTTACTGGCCACAGTGTGACTGCTACCTTTAAACTTATTTGTAAATGGGAAGGATGAGTCAGATGATCACATTGTCTGAAATAAAATGATAATTTCAATTTTAAGGATTGCTCTGAATGCCAGAATGTGATGGATGGCTCCAAAACCAGAGTACAAAATAAATCTTTTCTTAGAGTCCCTGCTTCAGTGCATGCTGCCTTTTGCTCAGTGTGGTGGGGGTTCCAGGCTGGTCTAGCCTCTTCTCAGAAGGAAATCAATTTTTAGAGCTGTTATCTTGGGATGCCTGTAGTAGCACTTTGGTCTAAGTGACTGGCTCTGCTCAGGAACAGGAGCTGAAAACCCTTCTTTGCAAAATTCTGGTCTGTAAACCAGCTGAGACCGTGTGGTTCTCTGCTTGTGCTCCTCAGCCACTGCTGCCCCCATGAAGTCAGTGACAGCAGGCCAGAGAGCATCACCTGGGGACACCTGGGGACAGGTGGGACACTTCCACTCCAGCTGCAATGAGATAAGCCATCCTTGTTCTTTCACTAGTTCTGTTTCATTGCACTTTTCTCTGCATTCTCAGCCTTCTACTTTTGTTATTCACTCTGCAACTCCTGTAGCATGGCCTGGGGAGTGAAAGGAGTGAAATTTGTTACTTCTTTCTCCTCTGTGCAGAAAATTAGGAGCTGTGATGAGATGTGAGATCTGCTTCCAAGTTATTTTGAAATACATAAATAAACATTTGCAACATTAAAAATTTAAATCTTATTGGCTATAATTGTAAATAGAGGAATACTGCTTCTTTAAACCTATTACTAATCTCTTTAAAGTTGAAATCTCTGTAAGCACAAACAAAATGTAACATTAAAAATCTGTTTGGATTGTATGCTGCTAAAGGTTCAGCTCAATTATTGCAATTCTACTGCTTTGTATTAATTAAGAGGCCCTTATATGTAAATGTAAATACGTAAAATGTAATGTAAAAATATAAATGTATATATTTACATTCATGATACTCAAGAACATGAGGAAAAACCAGCCTGAATAGTTATGAATTATTATTGTCAGACTTTTCTTTAATTTGCCAGAATTGTAGAAGATTGTCTGCACCTTACTGAACTTTTCCATAGAGATTTGCAGGGATGCTGGGCAGGGCTGATAACTCATTTTCCAAATAAATACTGTGTTAACCCAGCAGTACCAGCTCACTTGTCTTGGGAATTGCCTTTATTGCTTGCTCTGATGCAGTGGCTGGTTGGGCCATGATGAATGGGCTTGCTACCTGTGGTTGTGAATGGGGGCTCTGAAGCTCCTGTTGTCTCTTTAAAGTTGACAGACCCAGTTCTTATTATCTTTTTAAAGAGATCTGTATTTTGTAATATTTTGTATTGATCTCTGAGTGCTCTGTTTAGCTGTGTCTCAACCTTTTCATAAATCTGGAATTCCTTTCAAGTCTCCAAAATTCAAAAAAGAGCTGCTGCCAGTTTGTTTTATACAGTGGTTTCATCCATGTCATGTATCTCCGCCAGTTTCCTTTTCCTTTTCCTTATCTTCTATAGATATTTACTATCTATTACTTCCAGAAGTAAACTGACACTGCTACTTGTTCACCTGATGGCTAATACATCTAATGGTCCAAGAGTACTGCCAAGGGTTGTGCAGTAAATTTCTGCTGACCACTGATGTGCTGAATTTGGCCTACAAACTTATGGCAGTAAGTGTTGTCTTGCATTTATTGTAGAATTTTATTCAGGGCAGTTGTCCACCACAACTGGACTGGGCTGTAGTCAGCTCATTTATTTCCCCACTCTGTGTGCTAGTGGTAAAAGGAGCAGGCTAATAATCTCTTTTCACTTTACAGCTCTTTTCTCCTCTTATGTAGTACTGGTAGTTTCATCACCTGTATGAATAATAGTAGGGAAGAAAACATAAAAAACATCTGATCAGTGCTGGCTGGATTTTTTCAGATATTATAAATGGTGCTATCACCCACTGATCCAAAGCCTGCACTGATACAAATATCAAGTGGAAGCAGTTCTCACCTTCTCTCAGAAACTGCACTACTGGGAAGCTTCCAGAAATCATATTGTCCCTCTTGGGAGACAGTGCAACTACAGTGTGATCCCTGTATTAGTCATGAGACTGTCTTTAAAATGCAGTCCATCACCTAGACAGAGATTCCACAAAGTACACAGTTCAGAGTAAGGTACTTGTTTTAAGAGTAGGTGAAGTTGCAGAAATATTCAAAATACATTTTTCAGTCAGGAGACTGTTTTCATGCTGTCACCCCTTCAGCCCCTAGAAGGTATTTTCACACTGATGATGGTAGCAGTGGAGCCTAAATCTGCTGTAACTTAGAATTATGCAAAAACTTGGGTTGTGACACATATTGAAGGTCACCTGGACCCATCCCAGAACAAAGCAGGGCTAAATTACAAGTCAGGTTACATTGCACAGCCACTTATCTGGTTGAGTTTAGAATATCTCCAGAAACTGGGAATTTTACAACTTCTCTTAGAAACTTTACAGTGCAGATAGATAGATAGATAGATAATGCCTCCTGTCCTTTCACTGTGCATCTCTGAGGGGAGCTTGTTTCACTCCTACCTGCACCTCTCCTTAACATATTGGAAGACAACAACTGTATTCTCCTTTAGCCTTTTCTTCTTCAGACTGTAAAACCTCAGTTCTCCAAAGCTCTCCTCCCTAGCCCTTTTTGATTCCTTCTGTGCATTCACTCATATCAAGATAAGTCAGAAAAATGAAACAGAATCAGTCTGTATTTGCTTGATCTAGTCTGAGAGTTATGCAACTCTGCTGTATTGGGTTTTTTTCTGATTCTGAGTGTATGTGAGGTAGAAAGCTCTAAAATGACTCATGACCTACCTGGAGATAAACTCTAGTCTTCTAGCTACTGACTGAAGTTTTCTGACAGATGAGCTATGAGTCTAGGTTTTAATGTCAAGTTTTAATGCCAGGTTACTCATTTGGTGGATTCTTTTTTTAAATTTTGCAGCAGGGATTTATAATTAAAATTGAGCAACTAGGATGTTATTCTTACCTTTGGGTATCTGGGCTGAAGAGTCTCAGAACTGCAAAGGACAAACCTCTAGTCTTCTACCCTGCTGGCTGTGTGGTAGCCAAAGTACTCTGTATTTCTGCCTTTAGGAGAGAAAGAGGCATCATTTGTTGAAAAGAAATTGAAAATAAAAAGATAGCAACTGTAGGATTTTGTCATAGCTGCTCTTCAAACTGTAAGCAAGTTCTTTTACTATTGCTGACTTAGTCTTATTTTTCACAGCTCTCCAGCTGTGTCCTGAGGAAGATTCTGAATGATTCCCTGTCTGTAATGCAAACATGATTATGGTAGCTGTGCATCATTGGTCTTTCACAGTGTCTATGATTATGCAGGACCTAGGTACCATCATATTAGACACAGTATGTTCCCTTGGGGTTTCCTTCTCACTGTTTGTCTGAATGTTTTTCCACATTTTCATACATTTTGGTTAGTCTTAACTGTTTGATTGATGGGATACCTCACCTGTATCAGATCTTAGTTTCAGACAAGTGATGTATGTGAGCTCTTTTCTTAATTGTGTTTGCTTTAGTGTCTCATAGCAGTTTCACTATGCAATGGTTTCTGCTTCAAAGGATCCACCATTTAGAGGTTTATTCTCAGATGAAAGCTTTCACCCTTACACTCCACTGAATTACTTGGCCAATTTAATTTCAGTTTTGAACCTTTGTGTTTGTACTTATTTAAATATGATTTTTTTTCACTCTCTCACGATCCAGTAGTGGCTAAATGTATATAGTACAGAGTGTGTAGAAGGAAAACAATACCCTAAAAGTGAATATTTCTACAATTTCTAAGGCATGAGTTTAGAGGCAAAAGGTGGCTTGCTGCCTTGTTCTTCCCTATATGCATGTATATATGCAGACACACAGTGTCTCACTCTTACACACAGTGTCTTTGCCAAGACTGTCCTTGAGTGAGGAGAGATGAATGGACACAAGCATCATCACAGACATCACATGCCAGTGTTGCTCAGAAAATTCATTAAGTGTTAAAAGTTCTTTTTTAATTGAAAGTCTACAGCAATTTGACACTAATTTTTCATTATTAGGCATACTTCATGTTGTCTCTTTTAGTTAAAGTACCAACTTACCTGTTTAAAACACTTTTCAGTCTTTACATGTATTTTTTTTTGTGTACTCAGCAAGTGCCCTATATTCATTGCTATTTTGTAAGAATGATGGGTACTTTAAAATCAGATTCTACTTTATGTTAACTCAGATGACCTTGCCTTGTCTCCCTCACTTACCCTCAGATTCTTGTGTATATGCTGTATCTTGTTAACCAGAAAGTTTTCTGTTGGACCATTCTTTTAATTCTTATTTATGTAACTCCTTGCCGTCTTTTTTTTTTTTGAAACTTAAAAGACCATGATCATGAAAAGTCATAGATTGTGAATACTGAGGGAAAAAAATTATATTTCATTGAAACTCATGCTTCTGTAATGTCAATCTTAATGGATCTCAGCTTAATAATGTCTAAAATGTATGTTAATCACTCACTAAAAGAATGCATGAAGATAATCAGTTTAATGTGGATTTTGATTCTTTTGGAGTAAGACAAATTGTGATATACATAACAAAAGTTTTTAGTTGGCATTCCAATTCACTTGCTCTAAGCAGAAACAAAACTGGTTTAAGAACACTTGGTAAAAATAGCTTAGGGAGAATTAACTAGAAATATGAGGGGGAAACTTACTGTGCATACTGAGAGATCAGAATAAATATTTAACTTTAAAAATATGTTATTTCTGACAGCACCAAAAATCCTTTGTGAATGACAGTGATTATTGAGGATGGGTTCTGAGGGATGCTTGGATTACTTTACTGTAGCTTTTTATAAGTCACATACTTAATGCTTCTTTACCAGAGGCAAAGATAGGCATCCCAGGAGTAACTCATCCCACCCACTTTTCAGGTGAAATGCATTTAGAGATGCCTGTCTTACTCTGAGTGTAAAGGGAGTCAGTGGTTCACTTCAGCTGGGTGCCTTCCTTCTGCACAGCTCACTGCAATCGTGTCACTGGCCCACAGCTAAGGAGAGCTGCACACCCACCTGTGCACAACCTAAAAGCTGAGAAAATGCCATTGACAATCTAATGTTTGTGGAAAAACTGCTAGTGGAATTTGGGTGAAATCTTTTACATTTGAGGGCTCTTTTTCCTTTCATTCCTGATTGCAAATTTGCTCTTTTCAGGTTATGACCAAAAGTACTGTTGCCATAGTAGCAAATTTCTGCTTTTGAAGAAAACAAAGGGCATTGTAACATAGACAAAATAAGCATAAACATTTTGGTGGAAAGAGGGTAGAAAAAAGTAAAGGCCTTATAGAAAGTACATTTATAGATGAAATTACATTGTGTCATTTATTTTCTGCCAAATGCAATTATAATAGGGAGTGTGTTTTCTATCAGGTTGGAGTAAGGACCACACAGAAAAGCCTTGATTTCTTGTATGGGAGATGGTGTACAACACACAGCCCCATTTATAATTCCTGAAGAAGGTTTAGCAGAGGTTAGAAGTGGAGTAAATGTTAAAATTCAACTACTTGCTATGCTATGCCATGGCTAGCTGGTGTTATTATGGCTCTTCACCTCTACTGTGCTTTCATTTTCATACCATCTGTCTCTTGCACTAGATGACAGATACAGAGCCTCAAGTGGCTGAGCATTTGACAAGCATTATGGAAAGGATATGCTGAAATGGAAGATCTATTCTTGATCTAGAAGAAAACCACCTTATTTTAAAACACCTTAGTTTTATGGGAAAGTTGACTTTTTGAAAAAGGACAATTCCAATGAAGGTGCAAAGTTGGAAACAGAGGATGGAATGTGTTCTGGAAAGAGAGGAGCCAGGTTGCCATAGTAAACCCTTGGAAGCTGAGAACACTTGAAATTCAAGTTACAGTTAGGCAGGCACTACACCTATTACTGCATACCAGTCTTAGACTGCTATGATCTATTTTATGTTTATTTGCTACTTTCCATGCATTGCTTTGAACCTCAGTCTTGTAAAATTGCACTAACC
The DNA here is from genome assembly GCA_013400575.1 of Peucedramus taeniatus. Lineage (NCBI taxonomy): Eukaryota > Metazoa > Chordata > Aves > Passeriformes > Fringillidae > Peucedramus > Peucedramus taeniatus. The sequence continues at coordinate 64,971 of WBNO01007764.1, forward strand.
AAGAACAGCCCTAAAATAAATCCTTAGAATAACTTGCATTCTGTCCTCAAGATTCATAAGCCACTGAAAACATTTTCTTTTTTTTTTTTGCACTGGTTACTGTTACCTGTTAGCTCACATGGTGATGTTGATTTGAAACATTTACCTCGGAGCTGACTTCATCAGTTATACTTTATTATCTTCTCAGGAAGAGATTACCTTGTTATTCCATCATTGGTTTTACCCAAAGGGAAATTTAAAGAAAAAAAACAGAAAGGAAAATGTGGATCAGAAGAAACCTATCATTAACAAGGGGATTTTTGATGTTAATTCTACTTCTCAATCATGTTCATTTTTAATTGTAAAGAAACATATTGATTCTAATTTCCCAGCCTGTAGTTGTGAGTCATTAATGTGCAGGAACTTGGAGAAGGTGTGGATGAATGTCACAGCTAAATTGTGTTTCACAGTCTGCTTCTGCTGCTCTATCACCTTATGGTGCTTTCTTTCATAAAATGGCAATAATTCTATGACTTTTTTGGACAGAATAAACTTTCTATCTTGTAAAATTTATTCTGCTACTCAGCAAGAATCTTTGCAAGTTCTCTCTAGTTGAAGCCCAGATTTAGGTATATTTGTGCAATACCATAAATTGCCTTCTCACCATCTTGTAGCTTAATATAATTAATTTTTCCTACACTACTAAATTAACATTAATTTAGAAAACCCAAGAAATTATGTAATTAAATGTGTGTAAATGCAACAACATCAAAAAATCTTTGTGTTAGGAGGTTGTTTTTTCCTGAAACCTTTATGAAAAGTAGGCAAATGGAAACACCAGCCTTTCCTGCAGTAATTTGCAAAGAACTGTGTGGGTAACTGTTCTACTTAGGTTTTGAAACCTATCATTTTCTCCACCAGTGCCAATCAGAAATCAAAATGACTAAATTACACTTAAATTCAGCTCAACAAAGCACAAATATAAGCACTAAATAGCAGATAAATTGTCAATAACCTAAGATGAAAGAGGATAATGTACCATGTACCTTTCAGAAGGAACTGTAGTAATTTTTTTAACATCTAATAAGTTTTTTCTTGTAAACTGCAAGAAATAAGAACACCAGCAAACAAACAAAACAAACATAACCCAAACATTTAAAAAGTATTTGCAGAATATTATTATTCTAAGCTAAAAATATTTGTTCTGAAATGACTTTAAATTAGTTATATGAGTTACCAAAATCACAATAGAAACATACTAAATAAAACCAGTATTATTAGGATACAAATGGTGTATTTCTCATCTGGTGGATGTGTGAAATATATCCTGAAGCTATTTTGTATCCTCTAAAATAATGGACTGTTTATCTTATTTGCTCTAGCATAAAATCATTTATTATTTCTGAAAACATGGACTCTATATAGCTCTAACAACCTTGATGTTTGTAAGGTGGAGAATATAATACCTCTCTCCTGTGATTTCCCACTCTGCATTGCTGCAAAGCTTGACATTATTGGTTTCCAGTTCAGAGCCAATACCCACAGACAGGGCTGAATCTTGGTGAGGTTAAATTCCCTTCCAGGCCTCTTAAATCAGCAATTTAGTAGACATTCTGGAGCAAAAAACACATTTAAAGGTGTAGTTAGCCAAATTACATCCAAGTGCCTAACTCTTAATAATTTTTGAATTGATAATACAATATTTTTTGAGAATGAGCCTGTGCTCCTAAAGGTGTATGTCAGTTTCTCTGACAATAACTTTATGTATTGGAAAATCCTACATTTTCAGAGAAGTAAGAAAAATAATCTTAAAAATACCCAGTTTCAATCTATCCAGGAAATAATCTATAAATGGGAAAATTATTCAAGGGAAGGGGATAAAGGAAGCTAGTGCACATTTGAATAATAAAAAGATTTTTTTAAAAGCACTGCATTTACCTGATGTATTGTGCAAATTGTTCCATCTAGTGCAGACAATTCTAAACTTCCAGAGGTCTGCTTGGGATCCCAGAAGATCAGAACAATCCTCCAGCATCACAACAAATTTCTGGTTTTTTTTTTTCATTTTTAATGAAGGAACACTTTTCCTCACTTACAGTGTTCAGATAATGCTGTTAATGATGCTTCACAGAACTTTTCTGACAGAAATAAGAGCCATCCAAAGGGATGTGAACTGCATGAGCTTTCACTATTTATTTATTGATTTTTTCATTCATTTTTTAAGATACTTATTTGACTACTCCAGAAAAACAGTCATAGCTTGACAGAGCAGTTGGCATCTGTTTTTTCCTGTTGTTCTATTCATGGTTACATTAGATATTCCTGAGCTTACTGAGTGTTTTCTTTCCTGTTCCACCACAATGTCAAAGTGTTTTTTTGTGGTGTGTGGTTTCTTCTTTTAATAGTGCTTTCCTTCTTTAGCAGATACTCCTGTCATCTCTTTTATTTGACCTGGGCACAGACTGCTTAAATGAAAATCAGTTTTGATGGTGGTGCAGGAGTCTATGTGGCTAACAGCAATATGTAATTCATCAAATGTCCCAACTAATCTGTTTCTAGATTTTATATTCCTGTGTTTTACTCTTTCATTCAGTATTACTTTTAACAACATGCTTGGATAAAAGCAATTTAATGCTATTTTTAATTCTTTAAAATGTTGTTGCATTGTTCACTTATGCCAGCAGTCTATGTAGGTAGGGTAGGTTTCTTGAAGTATAGTGTCTGAATGTATTTATTTCTAAGATCTTTTTTGTGCTTTGACTTTGAGTAATCACCTCAGTCATACTGTGCATTTGGTGAATGTTTTTTGGGTTGCTTTTAATAATTCATAATTTCAACAGCCTCAATGAGAATTATGTTTTAATAGAAATGTGCTTGGTATGGCAGATTTATTTGTATTTTTTTTCTCTTCATATTTTGTTATATTCTGTGTGCTACAACATTTTAAACACACATTACATCTGTAAATATATGTATACCATTGTATGGTGTTTGGGGATTTTTTTTTTATTTTGCCTTGCACTAAATAATTATTTCCCTATAACATAAAATTTTTATTTCATACTTCATGTGAAATTAGGCAATGCACAATCCTTTTGCAAAATAACTTTATTTCCTCGTTAACATGAACTCTCTCCAGATACTAATTGCCCAGTCAGAGTAATTGAGGCAAATAAAATTTATTTATGAATGTGATAAATCTTTTAAAAGTACTCCTTTTTCTCTATTAGGTATTCTTTTATTGTAATTTATGTGATTGGCTGTGGTCTGGTTGAATATCTGTTCAGCAAATGAGAGCAGTAGGGTTGAACAGGTTTTGGACACTGGCTGGGTCGTAACTTTGAAAGTTTATCCTGTATTTTGGCACACTTACATGCTGCGTTTTGCTCCATTAATAATTTTTTTTTTTTTTTTTTTTTTTTACGGAGAAGCAACTAAGAACAAATAGCACATACTGTGTGTTTATTTACAACCCTTGCTTCCAGTGTACACCACAAAAAGCAGATGCTGAAGTGTGTATTCACACTGTATAACTTCAGGCATGTCAATGGAATACCTGGGTTAAGAGCTGCTCTGAAAATTGTCAGATTAGATGGCCAAGCAGAAGGGTGCCTAATTGTATTCTGGATGCTTTACTGGAACTATTAAAAATTTATACTAAGCACAGAAGAGAAGGAAGTGCAGACAGAGCTTGTACAATGAACTTGAAGAAAAATATTCAGTGAACTACCAAAACATTCAGGTTGTTAGGGAATTTAACAGCCTGGATGGAAAGCCTTTCTCTGCAATGTGTAAAGCACTCACTACATTTCAGACTGCTTATAAGCTTTTCTCACTTCCTCTGCATTAGAAATTAGTAGCCTCTTGACAAAATTTTAATGAATCTCAATAATCCTTTAAAGCAGACAGAATAGAAAGAACTAACTAAACAGATATCTACCTGAAACTAGGATGTAATGCAAGTTTAACTATTTTTATCACAATTTATAATACTCCAACGGCACAGAATAACTAATGTATGTTTTGAATTTTTTTTGTTTTGTTTTTATATAACAAGCCCAGTAGCACACTGGCCCCATTTTAATTGATTAATACTTTGTTATGGTCTCTGGCATCTTTTGGACACTTTTCTTGCAAGATTCAGAGTTTCTTTCAGGAGATCTCCTTTGTGTCTTGACTAGATCTAGTTTATCTAGTTTGTATAAACTTTCAGTGAGGCCAGAATTCAGTATGCTTTACCTGTCACAAATTTCTCCTGCAAGGAAAAAGAAGGGTAGGGATAATGAAGAAGACAGTAAAATTAATGAAAATATCAGAAATGAGTGACCTTTGCTGTATGAGCCAATAAGGGTTTGGTGGGGATAAATGTCAGTCAGGAACAGAGACCTTCAGCTGTAAGAGTTTGCTTGGCCTTTATCTGGCCACATCCCTGCCCCACTGCTGGCCTTTCAGACAAAGACAGGAATCAGTTAGGAGCCTGACATGGGAGAGTGGTTTGATCTTAATGCAATCATTAGAAGTGGTTATGGGAATCACTGGGATGCAAACACTCTGTGTGTGCAGTGGGTGTGGTGTCTGTAGGAATGGCTGCAGTATGCTTTCAGTGCCAGCAGAAAAATGCAGGTGATCTGCAGTGGCAGGAAAATAGGGAATGGTTACCATGAAGAGAAGAGATGTTATCACTCCTGCTGTAATTTCCTCTTGGTGACTTGAAGGCCCATTCTTGAAGTTGCAAGGCGGTCCTGCAAGCTCTCCACTCACTTTTAGAAGAGACACAGCTTTCAAGGGCTACACATCTCTGGTTATAGAGATATTAAGACAATATAGTGATCACGAACTGAGATGAAAAAATTCCGACCTTGTTGAAATACACTGAGTTTTTCAATACCTACAAAAGTTCATCTGCATTATTTTAACAGTAAAACCTACCTCTATTATAATTATTTCATGGACATCCTTTGGACAGAAGCACAAAGGTAATGTACTACACCTTTATAAATAACAAATTCTCTTTGTAGTGTCATCAATACGGTCATTTATCTACTTCTCTTTTTTTAAAACTATGAAAAATTATTTGAAGCACTTCAGGAAAGCCCCAGTATGGTTGAAGGGACTCTGCACGCTTTTTTAAAATTATGCTTCATTCTCTGGATCACATCTGTCAACAGTCACACAAAACATTTCAAACATAACTCCTATTTTTTTAGATGCTAAAAAATTAATCTGCCCTATCTCATATATTTGCCATATCTTAAATCCCATTTGTAACTTATATCAGTTGACTTTAAAAAATTGCTAGATGTGCTTCATTAGTATTAATTTTTTAATACATTCTTAATAAGATTTTTACTTTGGCAGATGGTTGCTTTGTTAAATAGTACAGCAAAATTTTTGTGCAAATGGAGCTTCCTAACTGTATCTCAATAAACCAGTTTCATTTTTTTTTTCTTTCAGTTACTTAAGCAGAGGGTATATTTTTTTATATATACTGATATTTTTTGAGATCTCTCCTCTATCAATCCTGTTCTCAGCTGAAATACCATTTTTACTGCTGTGTTTGGGGACCCTACTTCTTGACCAGGATGAAAAGAGTGTTATTTCATGGAGCTGTGATTTACAGAGGGAGATTGGAAAGAAAGGTTGTGTTGATATGGAGGAGCTGTGTGGAGAGGAGCGGTTTGCAGCAGAGCTGCTGCAAAACTCCAGTGCTAAAGGTGCAGCAGACCTTCCCTGGGCTCTGGAGAGGTGGTGCAGGCAGATCTCTGTTGCAGTGCAGAGCAGGGATCCTCTGCTTGCACTCATCTCCATGCCTGGGCTGCCAGGGAAGGGCAGGTGGCCTGGCTTGGGGTGGTCACAGCTCCTTTGGGGCTGTCTGGCTGTGCCCAGCCAGCAGGAACCTGCTGGGGATGGGGCTGGGGGCAGGAGCCCTGGGCAGGGCTCTCACCTCACTGGTTGGGGTTGGGGTACTTTTGCTGCTGAAGTTCCTGATTTATAGCAAGGCTGTGTTAATGTTTGAGGTTCTCTCAGTATTCACAAGGGCAGAAAATTTGCTTAGTAAGAGTAAGTACTGTGCAAAGACTGAATCTCAAACTGTCTTATGAATTTATAAGCCAGTACAGCAGAATAACATTGAGGTAACACTAATGGGTACCAGGCAATAGTCCTCACAGGTTTTGGGGTCACAGGCTGTGCAAGATAGGTTTTTCAATGTTCATGGATCAAAGAGAGGGAAGAAGAGAGGTTTTTGAGATTTGAGTATGTGTGAATATGCTTTTGTCCTGTGCTCCACCTCTGGGGATGTGGCATGTTTGGTCTTTGGACAGTATTAGCTCGGCATCCCAAGGGCATGGAAGGAGCCCAGAGGGAATGCACACATTTTCTATCTAGGTTAGATCCCTGCTGTATTTAAGTAGATAATTTTCCTTCTGTTTAACCCTTCATGTCTGCTATTTTAATAAGCAATAATTTGTAGGCATGAAGGCTTTCCAGTGTAAGTCAGCCACATCTTGAGTTTATTCTGAGATTTATAAATATACCTACAAGCTTTTCAGACTTTCTTTTTCAGCAATTTCTTAAGGGACAGCTAATTTATTTCAAAAGTGGATTAACTCTTTTAAAAGCACTTCTTTTTCGCCCCCAGCTACCAATTAGAATTGTGTATTTCTTCATTCTTGGCAGCCATCTTTTGTATTTTAACAGTGATTACTATTATTACCTGGAAATCCATGCATAACTTTCTCATATAGACAGCATCTCGCTTTCTAAACCATATACAGTCTTTCAGTGGAAACTTCTGTCAAGGGAAATACCCTGTTATTTTCCACCTCCATAACACATGCACAATGCATATTATTCAAAAAGTAGAAGAGGGATCAAATGATTTTCCTCTCTCCAGTAGAAACAACAAACTGCTTTCTATCTCTGTGGAGAGTTATGGCTTTGGCCGCACTTAAGCCTCATGTAATATTTTCTGTATTCATCTTCCTGATTAAAACATTTATCAGAGAGTACACCACATGCTCTTGAAACTGTTCAGGTATTCACTTTTTAAAGAAATAATAAGGGAGAATGTCTTTGATTATAGTTTACTAGTTGTTCTTCTTAAATTATCCATAACGTGACAGTTACAATTTTCTTTTAGATGCGGTAGATTGTGTTTAGCAATGACCTTTAAATGTTCTCATCATAGTACATTTTAGTCACTGCTTCTAATCCTGCAGGAAAAAAACCTAAGCAAAAAATGTCTGGCTAAAAATACACCTAATAATATTATAAATAAAATAAAAGATAACTTTGGCCTTTTCAAAGCTCTTAACCTGTCAAGCCATAAGCTGTAAATGGTATTACTATGCAGGAACTCCAGGTTTTGCCAAAACCTTTGAGAAAAATGAAGGAAATAGCTGGTATTAATGGCTCTCAAAATTCAGGAGAACTTGCACAGAATAAGTTGCCTCTAAAAGGCATCAGCTCTTTATTTTTGTCAGAAAAGAACAGTAAAGAATAAATTGTTCCCTTTTTCTTTCTATTTTTATAGTGTTTTCTGAAATACAGTAATAGAGAGGCATACTCTTAAATGTTGTTCTTGATAATGGTAAAAAGAACAGTCTAACTCATTACTTAGAGTTAATTTAACCTTTAATATAAGTAGCTAATATTCTTCATACTTTTCAGTTGACAGCCTTCCAGTTTGAGTCTCCATTCCACTTTAAAGTACAATTTCATCAATTCAAATGTCATCTTGACAACAGAGGGGGTCAGATTCAACTGGTTCAAAGCAACTTGACACAATATCACTTCTAACTCAGCTTATGTATGAAAAGAAAAGTATTTCAAGGTCCCTCTTTTGCATTTGGATCTGTAGGAATGATTCTTGTTAGGTTATTAGTCCAGTGCTATCTTGCAGACAGTAATCCAGAAATAATAACTGAGAAAGAAAGCTCAGTGAATATCAGTGAAGAGCATGAGTGATTATCATCATTTAACAACTAAATTCAAGTTCTCTGTTTTCTATTTTACAAAAATCCATGTTTGTGCAGTTTGATTTTGACTATATGGTAATAAAAGAAATAGGCTAAATGATCTAAGTTTTGGTGAAAGATAACTGTGAATCAAGAATAGCCCTCTGTTGAGTATCGTCTGGTATGCAGTAACCTTGTTTTTTGAAAAATCATCCAGGGCTGAAAGTCAGGAGTAGAAGGGGTTTTAAATTAATTGAGTAGAAGGGGGTTAAAAGAGGACCACATGTATCTTTTGAGGTCTTACAAATTGGACAGTGTGACATAATTGGATGAAAAATTAAGTCACCTGTTAGTAGAAGCAGATTTACATGAATGATACTGCTCCTAGTGAAGTAAGTGATGAGGATCCATTCATTTCCGTTTAATAAGGAAGGTTTGGTCTCATATTTGATATTCAGAAAGATTTTATTTGCAAATTGTGATTAAATTCTGTATTGATATGGCTCCTCAGAACTTTCACAATAAAATTATTCCCTGTCTCAAGGAGGCTGGAAAAGAAAGAGTCTTCAGTCAAAGTCCCAGCTGGGTGCTAAAAATGTAGATCTCTCATGCACAGGGGCAAAGTGCCCTCAGTGTCTGTGACTCCCCATGACTTCAGGAAGAGATAACAAACACTTCTTTTATTGATAACTCCTAGGAGAGTATGCAGTTGGTGTTTGTTTGTTATGTCAGTTTCCTTTTCCTTTTGGTCCCTCCCTGAAAATTCTAAACATTTCCCTTCTTTCATCCTGTGCACGTATTTTTCTTTATTCTGTTGTAGTAAACAGCATAAATGGGATGTCCTATACACTTTTGTATGGTACAGTTTGAAGGCATGAGGGTGCACATTATTTGGAGAGGAGCAGTTCTCAATGGTTATAACACAGTGTGAAATCAGCAACACAGCTCTGAAGTTCCCAAAGAACGTTTGGAGTATATTTGGATCATGTTATTCCTTCTCATCCTGTTGTCTTGAATATGAGCAGATACTGCCTGTTCTCAAAGTGGAAAACTGCAGCCATTCTCCAGGTGATCAAACTGCCATTTGTTTTAAGTTAAAAGAAAAAAAATTGTAGACTGAAAGCATAGAACATGTGACCTAAAATTAGAGGTATGAATGATGTAATATGGTTGAAATTTCATATTTCAAACTACAGAGTAAATTTAGGCTAGGAATGAATGGCACAACTGCCCTTAAAATGAATGGGATTATTTTTTCTTTTTTTGTAGGCTGGAACTTAGCCCTCAGGTTCACATGATCTGCTGTTTCTTGACTGGAACTAGCTCTTGGTCTCTAGTTATCCACCAATTACAGCAAACTAATTCCCACTAATGACAACTCTCAAATTGTCCTTCACAAGTTTTAATGTAATTTCTTTTTTGGCCTTGGGCTTTCAGAACCATACACCAAACTGACTGTAAATTAGCTCCAGAGTAAAGAACAAAATATTACACAGAAATGTGACCCTGTAATAATTAACAAGGTGCCCCAGAGGGTTCCATGTATTATGATACTGTTCTCTCTTCAGACACATTAGTGGGCCTTGTGATTCCTTCTAGGTTCCAGAGTTGCTTTTATGCAGATGACTTTGCAATCTGCATGAGTGGACCATCTGTCACAGACCTTCCAGTTGAAGTAAAATGTATCTTGAACCTTGTACATACAATTGATTGCCTAAAAAAAGGATTTTAACGATGTTCCTATTTCATCTTGAATTTGAATTCTGAAGTATTTTTTGCAAAATATGCCATTTACATGCTGGGGGTTTTTTTAAAGGGTTTAGGAATTTTTGCTCATTTGTTTTGATAGACAATTTTTATCTTTCAATGCATTTATTTATTTACTTTATCAATTACTATTGAATAAGACGATTATTTCTCTACATTGGTAAGAGATGATGTTCATGTGAAAGACATTTAGGATTAGTTTCCTGTTTTTCATTGCCACAGATTCATTTCAGTGATCATGTACATAGAGTAACTTTTGTCATTTTACTTAAGAGTCAAACAATATGCCACATTTGTGTTTGAATTATTTTGTTTTTTACTTTTTTGATTTCCACAAGGACTCATGAATAGACTGATTATGCTGATATGAGGATTTTACCTGCGTTACCTTACATTAACTCATAGACTCATTCATAGAAACATGCATGTTTGCATGCTTGCATGTAAGTAAGACTGCAAGTTTCTGAAATATGGTCCTAATAATAATTTATTTAACTAGTTAGTTACTGGTATTCAGTGACCTGCATTTGACTTATTTTTATAAAGTTCTTGATATACCACAATGGACATAACATTTAATGGACATAAAACACATACTGGATATATTTTAAAACTACTTTCATTTGTTGTTGGTTTTGGGTGTGGGTTTTTTTCTAGTACTTATTTTTAGGTCCTAACATTGGAAGTTGTCATTTAAATGAATGCATGAAGGTCTCCTCAGGGTTTTCATCTTGTTTAAATAAATTTAATTGAATCGAAAAGAAAAGAAAAGAAAAGAAAAGAAAAGAAAAGAAAAGAAAAGAAAAGAAAAGAAAAGAAAAGAAAAGAAAAGAAAAGAAAAGAAAAGAAACCACTGCAAAACCCAAATGTACCAGTGACAGGGTTGCATTATTAAGGACCTTCATGCGTGCATCCTCTGCACACTGGAATAAATTATCTGAAGACAGGCACTTAATTAGTTGGGACTCCCTTCTTCTGAAGATTAGCTGGCTGATGATACCTGCCTTTTTCAAAACAACTCATATATTAGGCTAATCTGTTCAAAAGCATAAAAACTGTGGGTTTGTTCTCCTTAGCCACTGCAAATTCAAATGTATGCCTCCCACTTCCCAAGCATACATCCTTGGAACCAGAGTGTGGGAAAGCTGCTTACAGCACTAACAAAAATCAGCCCCAGTATACATTAGTTTTGTTAGAATACATCAGGAAGTCTATTTGCATTCTTTCCAAAAATAAAACTCTACAGACACCTTAAGCTCTTCAGTCAGTCTTTTTCCCATGTCAGGAGATGGCACATTTTGCTGAGTTAAAATCAATTGTAAATCCCACAGATTTCAACTGAGACAGGTTATCACTGCAAAACAGTAATACCAAAGACAAAGAAATGATATAATGTGTTTTTCTTTTATAACTGGATTAATCTGTACTTTTAAATATTTTTAAATGTCATTTCTGTATCCAGAAGGTCAGCTATCATTCTCGTACCCTTTAGAATAAGACAGCTGTGAAGGGGACTGATTAAAAAAAGCTGTCATTTTAATGAAGTTTCCATTCTCAATTGGTTTTCTTAAAGAAACTTGCACATGCATAAAACCTTACAGCCAGGCCTGACTCATACCCATTAGTTCTGCCAAGTATAAAAGACATCCATAATCCTTCCCAACAATGTATAAGACACATTTCTGCTGAATAAACTTTGCCAGTGTTATTAATCTCTTTGCTACTTAATATGCCTTTATGTTACACATCTACTTCTCACACTATTCTCTTCAGAATTTCTAATTTCTTTGGACCATTTTCAAAATCTAAATTGGAATATTCTTCCCCAAGTATTTAGTATCAGTGAATCTGTAAGCACAGAGAAGGATCTGAAAGGAGTCACCTGATGCAAATTTAGGACACTATCACAGCAACTAGATCATTACAGTGAACTATGAGAGAAAGTGCTGGAAAAAAAATTAAATTGTTATAAAACAGTGATTTAAATGAGAGTCAAGTGAAATTCACAAAAGGAGCTTGGCCATTGGGAGAGGAGAAAAATGTGATTAGTAAAGGGTTATCTGTGATTAGTCTACATCCACATTTTCAAAAAGTTATGCTACGTTGCCAATTAATGATTTGATAAGAAAATCACGAGTTACTTGGTGAAAGAAATGAAAAAAGTTGTTACCCTTTCACAGGTAATGCAGGACTCGTGAGAGGAAGAGTGTGACTGATCCTCATCAGTTTCAGTGCAAAATTATATAGGTTCACGGGAAATTAAGCAAAGATAGAACATGGAAAACACAGACTTCATTGGTGAATCTCAGCTGAGCTACCAATAATTCCCAGCAAAGGAAGTGAGAGGTAGTAAAATTGCAATTCTACCATTCCCATTCATCAAGCAATACCCTGAACTCATGTTTAAAAGAAAGACCTGAAGATGTCTGTATCACACAGTGAAAAATTACGTAAAAATGCCTGAAATAGCCCTTAGCCTATTTTACTGGATGCTGTGTGTTCCTGCAGTGGTCTGATGGCTGCAGACTTATGTTTGCATTGATCTTCCCCAACACTAGACTGAAATCTCACAGACAGCCTGGGTCTGCAGTAGCTGTGATCTTCCTTTCACAGGGGAGTCTACAGTTGGCCAATTTGAGCTAAAGACTGGCCAGAATTGATTGAGGCTAGAAATGTCAGAGAACATTCTCACAGACTGCTTCTGGATATCACTCTCCATTTGCTGCTTCTTCTGCAGTTCTGGACTGCAATACAGAAATTCTCCCCTATAGGATACAACTCAAAAATATGCTGACACCAGTTACACCCTGTGTAAGTGTTCCATGGGGTTTGCACAAAGCAGGCAGTATTCCTTCAGTCTTAGAACTATCTGGTTCCAAACTGAAATCAAAGTTGTCCAATTTTCAGATTCTGCTGTGAGAAAACATAACATGTCATGGCTGTCTCTGTCTTACTAAAATTAACTACAGCAATATTACAATTTATCTCATTTGAAAATATGTAGCTTAAGTAGGTTTGAGAACTCAAATCTGATACATGTTTTTTATTAAACAAGTAATAAATTGAATTAATAAAATGTCTAATATTATCCAATACAGAACTTCTCTTTAAGGGAAGTGATGATTTATAGAGTGTTTTCTATTTCACAGTAAACTGAACCAGTTGAAATAACTTAATTTTGAGAATTTCCTTTCAAAGCTGCTGGGTCTGTGCACTTGCAAGCTCTGACCTGGTATAATTGTCACCCTTTCTTGTCACGCTTTTATTTGCACTGAGAGGATCATAATTTTTTGCTTCTGTGTTGGATTAATTTCAAAAATTATTTTCAGAGCTGTCGTCTTAACTCTTCCATAGCTTCAAAACAAAAATATTTTAACCTGTTGTACTAAACCTCTTTTATCTGATACACTGATTTCAATATTTGCTCATACGTGAGGCACCATAAAAACTGTAAGTTAATTAGCACAGCCCATACATTTTACAAAGGACATTGCTTTTTTATTTGTAGTAGTATGTCATCAAGTAAAAAATACTTAATTGCAAAATAAAATTAAACCAAAATCAACAATTTTAATAGGTAGTGTTTCATGTAGTAGCATAGAAACCTATACAACTAGAGCAAAAATTGAGAAATGTTTTTAATGTTTTTCAGACTTGATCTGATCTAACATGTGGAAATAGTTTCAAAGGAAAGCATATCTAGTGTGTTAATTTAAGACAAATGAGGCAAAAGAACTTATTGTAGACAGAATTATTTAATTTCAAAAGATACAGGAAGAAATAACACAAGCACAAGGAATTAATGATTAGCACACTAAACATTTTAGAGAGCACTGAGAATATTCAAAGTATTTTCCCCTTATAATAATTTTTACAATCAAGAATTAACCAGAAATGTAATTTGATCAATATTCTTCAAACATACATAAACAAAGGTTCTTGATTGAGAATAATAAGAAATCATTGATGTTCAGAATACTATCCTTTCAAACCATCTGATGAAGGGAGCAAATTGAGATAGCAATACAACTCAAGTGAAAAATCCTTAATTTACAAGACTTTCTCTTGGAAACCTGGGAAATGCTTACCTGTTACAGCTCAGTTTTGGGCATTAGGAGTCTGTGCTACAATTCTAATATGATCTAATTTCTTTAAAGAATCAATCATAATGCAATAAACCAACAGTGAAAATTATTTTACCAAGAACCGAAAATAGTTGGGAGATCCTGTGAAACATTAAAAGATGATAATTATATGGCAAAGGTCACAAAGAGACAATAAAAGCAAGACACAAGAGATTTTACCCATCACTGAATTAATTAAAAAACCCCACAAACCAAATGAATCATCACAACAACTTCTATGCAGTACAGTTCAGAGGGTTATGTTTCAGCAGCATGTGTGCTTGTCACCCTGATTATAAACCACCTTGTAAGGATATGACCTTCATTTAAGGTTACTATGCTCGTGTTCCTAATTACATAAATTCACATTTCCATTCACACTGAGCTTTTAGCTTTCTAGCTGTTATTTCAAGCAAAGACACAAATTTGGTTCTGTTGCCTGAACTCTGATGCTAGCTGAAGCCACAGGATCCCTGATGTTACAAATACAGATATACCAGAGTGGTTTTATCAAAACAAGATTCACCATGAAAGACTAAACTGGGACCAAATCTATATTCTCCTGCAAGATTTAAGAATAATTTACCCCTTTATGCAGTGTAATATATCATCAAAAGACAAGTTTAAATATTTCACATTAAACATTTCGAGGGCATCTCGGAATGCCTGACAATAGAGATTTAGGCCCAGTGAATTGTGTTACTGCATTTAGAATATACTTAAGTGTACAGACAGTAGCTTGTGTTTTAAGAACAGCATAATCATAATTGTGTGCTGAGGCTGAGGACAGTATATTATACTGCTGCTTTCTTCCTGGAATAGAAATGATATTTAAGGGACTTCTGTCACCCATGATTACTGGTTCAGAACAAGCACAGATATATAATGAGTCTTGCATTGTGCTGTGTGACTCATCCAAAATTACTCAAGTAGTCACCTATACCTTGCCAAGAAGGAAGCTTTCAACTGCCCAGCAGAAATACCAATGTGGGGTGCTTTACAGAACGAAAATACAATTGAATGGAAATGGTAAGAACTCACAGAGAAACCACCACCACCACAACAAAACCCAAAACATGTCAGGGCATCATATTTTAGAGGAGAAAGTGATGGGAAAACAAAAGCTGGTTAGTATATTACCCTACACCTGGACTTTCAGCACATCCTCCTAACTGTGACCTCTGCTATATTGCTATATATATTATAGCATCTGTAATATCCTGACAACTCAACCTTTATTTAAAATTCTCTATGCCTCTTGTTCTAAGAACAGTAGCAATTTTTTTGGATAAAGTTCAGTTCACTTACAGAAAACAAAAGTTACTGATTTACCCCAGCTACTTAGACTGTCATTTGTCAGCCCAGCCTTATTGCCCAAAGTCCACAGACCTGCTGCAGAAACTCAGGAAGGATTCAGGCCAAGGACCCTAGGTCTGCCCAAGATGCCAAAAGGAAAAGACATCAGTCATTCTTCAGACCTTCTACTATACCAGCCTCTAGCATAAAGCTGCTTCATAATTTATTCCTAATCTCACCACAAGCTAGGGAATGCCAGAAGACTTGTATCTACAACACCTCCTGGCAAAACTTTAGTCAGCTAAGGATCTGGCCGGTTAGTTCAGCTCTCCATTTCTTTTCTACTGCCAGAACAGTGAAAAAGTTACAGAATCAATCCTGTTCTCTTCATATTTCTTCTAGGAATGCTTCTGGGAACGGTAGGAAAGCAGATGATTCAGGAGATTCCCCCAGTGGGAGATAGAAATGCACATGGTCAGTCCTGTAACTTCCATATTGCCTGTAGCCCCCTCTTTTGGAGCAGTGTCTTCATTATCTCACCTTCCTTTCTTGTCTTCTTTGGTTCAGCTAAAAATGCTGAGGGAAGAAAGCCCCAGTGAACTCTACTCTCTCACTCCAATACCATTTTTCTCCTTTCACAGGATAAACACACAGTCCAAGCAAAGAAAGTGGAATTTATTATTGTTTTGCTCTCAAAAACGCTTCCCAATGAAAGTGTGATTTTCAAAAAGTAGTAAAGATTAAAGATAACATTCATAAAAAGTCTAAACCTAGCCCTTTATGAAATACTGTCACATTCCTTTTACCACTCATATAACAAACATCATTGTTTAAATTCGAAAAGTTTAACAGTGTTTGCAAAATGAGATTTAATTCTCAAAATAATGATGAATCATCATGACTGTAAATAAATACAATAGCCAATGTAGATATAAGAGTGCTCATCTCTACATTTCTCCATTTTAACCAAAGCATTTACAATCACAAATTCTACTTTTTCCCTCATCTTGCTTAGGCTTCTTCTGTAATTATAGCTGTTTAGATAAAGGTAACCTTTCAGTGTGAAACCATTTTTACAGCAGTTACAGCATGGAATTTATTAGAAGCATGGGCTCATATTAGAAAATACAAACAAATAAATTTATTTGCATTTTCCTCAAGGAAAAGCAAGTGTTCTATCAATTTCTATAACAGAGTTCTTGGGGTTTTCTCAATTGTGTTAGATACCTAATTGCAATTACTTTTGAAACTCTTCCTGTAAATCCTGAAGTAATCTTCCTAGAGACCAGGTATCACATGTAAACAGGTGGAGGAAGTAATTTAGTTATCATCTCTTCATCTCTGTATGAAAAACAAAGCATATCGAAATCTCTGGAGAAAGAAAGAAACTAAGGATGTTGGAATTAAATTCAGCTTCATTTACAAAATTATAGCACACTCCATGAAATATAAACAGATCTAATAAATGTTTAAATCCTAATATTTTATTACAAATATTTATACTTGACTGTTTTAACCAAACAGGCAATAATAATTAATAAAAATTTCAATCTCATTCTGTATAGTTTTCAAATACAGGTATGCACTTAGATGAAAATAATCATCTTAACAGATACTTTTTAAGGTTGTGTGCAGCAGTTACCCTTCTCCAAATGCACATGAAAATCCAAACCTGTCTGAATCAAATAGACAGAAAGTCACATCTCTCTTACCTCATGCAGTCATGTTAAACATCTCATGCCTCCCTCATGTCTTTTCTCAGAATTTAGATGGAAAGAGCAAAGAAGGGAAAAGGATCAGCATAGAGAAGCACTCCTCAGGACAGAGTGACAGAATATTTTTCTCTGTATAACTTCGAACTGTTGCTAAGCGATAAAAGAGAAACATTCTCCTGATGAAACTCCTAATGAAGTTACTTCCTTCCAGCTTCCTGACTTAAAAACCCTCAACACTTTTGATATTTGCCTAGTGCTGGGGAAGAATCTTCATTGATTTCAATGGTTTATCAGACATAAATAATTCAGAATCTGAAACGTAGTACCATTTAATTACCTTAATACCAGTGTCCGGGGCCAAACTAGTGGAATAACATAAGCATGACTGTTGTTTTATTAACAATTTAAATTTTAAAATTTTTATTTCTCCAAGCTGACTTATAATTGTAGACTAGAGCTCTTTTACCTTGACTTGTCATTAAGGAATCTTGGGACTAATGTTGTATCAATTGCCTATATGTATGCTTGACTGATAATACGAAGGAAAAAAAACATCAAAAGTTGGCATGTGAGGTCAGATGTTGTTTATGTAGCTGTAAAAAGTATCAGTCAGTGATTACTTATTAGACATTTCTTGTTTACTACTAGTGACCAATGGAAGTGAAGACCATTATTTCTCATGTTTTATACAAGACTATATATTCACACACAGGATATCCATCCATCCATCCATCCATCCATCCATCCATCCATCCATCCATCCATCCATCCATCCATAATAAAGAAAATTTCAGTCATGAAATAACCAAAATTTTATGCATCATGCGGTCCAGCACTAAAATTCTTCTTTAGAAGGGGACAAGGGAGGCTTGGTTTCTTTTTCCTATTGCTGTAATGTCTAACACACAGAGCTGTGGAAGGCAGTGAATGCTGCAGGGTGCTTCATTCTTTATGATGCTTATGCTTATTCATAATTGTAAAGGCTGCCTAGGGCTCATCATAGGCTTAGCCCCTCTTCATCTATTTGTATGAATCTAAATAATGCATAGCTCTCACAGGTCTGTGTCTGTGCACTATCCCGAGAATTTCTCCCTGTTGTTCTTTATGAAATGTGAATTCTTGTAAGCATAACTCAGGATTATTTTGCCTGTGTGCATTTGTTTGCATTCTGCAGCAGTCTGTCAATTTAACTTAGTTATGAAGATGTCTCTATTTAAGAGAACATGGGATATTATAAAGCATATTATGTACAGAATGTCTCCATGGCTTATTTTGGAACAGTTCAGTGTTGAAACTGAAAGTGGTGGGGAAGTTTGCATACTTTGCATTTCTTTTTTTTTTTTTTTCATTAATTTTTTCATTCATTTCATTTATATTCAACTATGAGTTATTACATTTACTGCTTCCAAAGTTTCAGACTAGTTGAGTGCAATGGACTCATTGCACACCTAACATTTTTGTGGAAAAGGAGAACAATAGAAAGCAGACCCTTACAGAAAATGTGAACAATGAATGAAGAATCAAATCACTCTCTGTAGGATTATACCACAATAAGAAGAACTTAAGCAGAAGTATAAAAAAATTAAAATGTAAGTATAAAGCTTAGGACATCACTCAATCAAAATTAAAATCTATTAGCAGCTTAGATGATGAAAGTTTGTTTCTGTTTATTTTTAATATAGATCAACTAAATGAGATATGAAAGATAATTAAATAGTGTTTACTTTTAAAAAAAATCCCCCACAAAAATTAAAATTCATACAGTCTGTTGTTTTGAAGTTGGATATTTCAATGATTGCCTCACTTTTGGGGGCATATGCCCATGAGTATCACCTAAGAGGTCTGCAGTAAGGCCTTGAGCAATAAATGAAAAGAAAAAGCAGTGTAGGAAGAGACTGCAACTAATAAATATTTGATCAGATACACAAATTCACACAGTTTGATAATGCCTTGAGGAATTTGCTATAAATTATTAACTCCTGCAATGTAAACGTGTGGTATTATGTTCTTTAAGAAACAGCAAGCCAATAAAGAGCTATTAATTTTTTCAATCAATTTTTTCCAGAAGTACATACATCTGAAATATTATAGGCTTATATTTGTGTGAATAAAAAAATGAAAACAATAAAATATAAAGGTGCCCCAGAAGCAGAGAAGCTATAGAGTCATTCCCACTTTTCTGAAGAATGATACAATTTTAATATGGGAATTGAAGGTGTTTTTAACAATTAAATTAACTTGGGGGAAAAACCCCAGTACTAAAGTAAAAAGTATCTGGAGCAGAAACACCTCTTGACACTTATCTTAGCTATTTAAATGCCAAATGTTACTTCAACAAAACACATTTGGAGTAGGTTTTACATTTAACTCAGGAGTAGCTGCAAGAGTAACATCACAGAATCAGAGTGTACAGCACAAAATATGGTTTTCATAGTTACTTTTACAGTGCAAAGAGATTCCTGTAGTGACAGAATCTTTGAACAGTTTCTGTTACTGTGGGTCAGGTAGTGCTCCTGCACATCTTCCCCTGCTGCAAGGCAGTGATCACACTGAAATACAGGGACCTGCTAAAGAGGCAAAAGTGCTCCTTGCCCCTCTTAGAGGAAGAGTGCTGGGTGTGTGATCCAGACACATGAGCGCAGTGCTACCGACAGATGGTGAAAAAGGCCAGCTGCTAGGCAGCAGGGTGAGCTTAAAGAGAGAATTTTCCGTTACTGTTTCACTGGAAATGGGAAGGAAAATACTTCAAATGTTCTCAGGATGGATTAGAACTTCAGAGTTCTCACTACCAAATACAGCAACTGGGAGAATCCAGGTAGTCTTGATGTTTTACGAGGATTTTTCTGTATGCATTTGAAGATGTCCAGCAGTCACACATATTGGGATATTTATTAACCACATAATGTCACCCTTTGCCCTTGCAATTATTCCTTTAGGGGGGCCTTTAGAAAGGAAAGATCTTTCTTTTTCATCATTCTAAAATGAAATAATGAACTGAAATCCATTTCAGTCTGAATAAATTAATCTGAAACCAAGCATGAAAAGCACATAAAAAACATTCATCATCTTCACATTTCTGCACAGTTTACTTTCCTGCCAATGAACTCTGTAGAGCTCATGTCTGCAGGAAGCAACGTGAAAAACGTTCTGCTTCTGCAAACCTAAAAATGCTGTACATAGATGGACTTTTTACAAATCAGATACCACTTGGAAATTCTAAATGCTATGAGGAAGAGCTGACTATATGAACTGGTGTATGTACTGGAGAGTTTTCATAAATTTCAAATCAAAGTTTGTGCTAATTGAGCCTAGTGAATTACATAACATTTTTTAGGAAAAAGAAGGGGTAACATTTTCTCCACAGTGTCTTAGTCACTGAAGCTGTCAGGAAGAGCATTGTGGTCTGTTCATTTATAGTCTATGTATTTACAGGAATATATTGAGTCCCACAATGAACTGCCTGCAAGTTTTTTCTCCAAATTGCACCTTTATAAAAAATAATTTAGCACAGGAAACTTTAAAGTTATTCTGTTTCATTTTATGGAGGGTAAATATTTAGGGATTAATAATATCAAAAGCAACTTGTAAAATCTTGAAATATTTCTATTCCTATTAACCTCAAGCTGTGCCAACAGAAATCTGTCTATCCATGGTGGAATAAAACCCCCACATATCTGGTTTGACTGATTGTCATGCACAAAGCTAAGGAATAATTAGTGTAGCTAAAACATTCTTACTTGAGCCATGTGAGTTTCTCAGATGCTAATTCTCACAGATATTTATGTTGGGCTGTTTAGGGTACAAGTATCCCAAATTTTACATCCATTTTTCCTTTGTTTTAAATACAAAGTCTCCATATTCTGTCTGAGGTCAAAGTTTTTGCAATCATATTCCATGTAAACTTTGCTTGATTTCATGAATGTGGAGGAGTCAATAATTTTTGATAAGCAAGTTTGAGATTAAGGAATATGTCTCAAGCAGTAATCTCTAGTATAAGGAGCAATTATTCAATGTTTGAGATCTATGGTAATTTAAGTTTTGCAGAAACTGGGCAAAAAGGAAGCCAGTTTAAGCTAGTGGGAAAATGTAGTAGTTTATCAACTCCTTGTCAGTATTTTATACAAATAAAATAGATATGCACATTTAATTTTCCTAAAAATATAAATTTCAGTAATAAAGACCTTGTCACATGTTAATATTTAATTCCGAAATTTATCAAAAGCCCAGGAGAGATACTGGCAGAGACCTTTACAGATAATTCTGTGAATGAAGCACTCAGCTGCCACTGAATTTCAACATCTACTGTGTACTCCTTTTAATTTCAGCAAAGATTCCTTCAGAACTAAAAGTATATTTCAGCATTTTATACACAGAAACAAAATCAATATAATAGTTTGAATCTTTATACAAAATTTCATCCTACAAGTTAATACTCAGCACTAGAAGAGGCCATGCAAGAGGTTTCTATGGAAATACTACATGAAGGGGCTAATATCTTTGAAATTCATGTAAAAGATGCCATTGCAATTAAGCCAGAGATGTGCCTTGTATGAGCCACAAGAACATGATTGTTTAGAGAGGAGATCCTTTCACCTGAATATGGGTGGTGCAAATTTTTCTGTGCACACAAAGGAATTCATCAAGCTGGGGGGGAGGGGGGTTTGTTTGTTTGGAGTTTTGTTCTTTGTTGGCTGGTTGTTTCTTTTTATATATATATTTTCTATCTTAACAACCATACAATACCAAAATTAAACAGATGATAGGCAGTGACACAACAAATTGATTGAGGGCTTTTTAAAGGTTAGTAGCAGTCTTGAGGCTCTAAAAACACTTCTTAAAAGTCACTGTACATGATGTGCAATTAGATGGCTGAGATTCTGCAAAATTTGGCATATGTCAGAGATGAGATTCCCTGCAGAGTTGCTCTGACTGCAGAATAGATGTGACCTTTTAGGGTCATAAAAAGCAATAGTAGAGTTAAAAATCATGCATTCCCAAGTATTTTAAAAAGTTCTAAATGCTTCAAAATATATACATACGTTGCCCCAACAGCCAATCAAGTTTAGTCCAGACAAAAACCCAACAGAACAAAACTCACCTTGGTGAACTTGGTCTTGCAAGGTCTCCAGGGCCCTTTATCTACCCTTTAAACTGGACAGGACAAGACAATCCTATACTTTCTTCTGAATGAGCTTTCAATAATGTTTTTCACTTTGGCTTACTAGAACTCTAAAAAGAAAGAGATAATATAAGAAGTTAATCATGATGCTACAAAATCCTTTATTTCTTCTCTGAGCTTGAGCAAAGGGTGCAAAAAAGTGAATTTAAATTAGCATAAAGTGTTGTACAGCTATTAAGTTAATTCACTGCCTTCATTTGCTTGTCTGGTAAACTGGTAGATCTTCAGAAAGAAAATAGTTTTTTGCTTGAGAATTCACAGTATTGGTCAAATAAGCTTTTGTAGGATTTGACCACAAACATTTCTTTGTTTTGTTTCCAAGGTATTTCTTTGTGTTTGAATAACTTGGTGAAAGGCACATAGGGACAGGAGAGACTGGCTGTGGACAGTGAAAGCCCACTGAAGATTATTACAACCCTTCCACTGACTTTAATGGGCTTTGGATCAGGCACCTAGGAACAGAAAAACATGATGGAACTGGCTGAAAATATGATAGCAGACGTAGATTATCTTAAAACTGGACACTGCAGACAAAGCCAGGGCAGTTGCAGCAGAACTCTCAACTGTACCTGGGGATATGCTGTAGGACTTGCTGTGTAGGGCAGGGGAACTGATAGGAAAATACTGAACTTTTCAGAACATAAGTACCAATGAAATATTACAAGTGAGGAATATCAAGTGAGGAAATCAGTTTCCATCTGCTATTCTCTATGGTCTTAATTGCATAACAAAGTAAACAGAACATATCAAACAAGACTTTTTATGGTTACTGTCAGTATGAGAGTTCCTTTTGTGGGGTTGGCTTCTCCTCCCAAGCAGCTAATGACAGGACAAGAGGAAATGGCCTCAAGCTGTGCCAGGGGAGGTCTAGGTTGGACAGTAGGAGGAATTTCATCCCAGAAAGGGTGATGAAACATTGGAATGGACAGCCCGGGAGGTGCGAAGTCACCGCCCCAGAGGTGTTCAAGGCTGGACGTGTCACATAGAGCCATGGTCTAATTGACAAGGTGGCATTCAGTCATAGGTGTGACTCGGTGATCTCAGAGGTCTTCTGCAGCATAATTGATTTCTGAATTCCTTCAAGTATTTTTGGCAGCAGAGTAGGCTGATAATTATTTCAACTACACGGAGAAAACAAACTCACTGCCTTTCCTACCCTGCTAATGAGATGTGAATGAACAGTGAAAAGGATTGCCATGAGATGGGCACATTGATCATCACTCAACACATAAAGATAGTGAAAAGCAAAGGGTAAAATAGAGGAATTGAGGAGCTTCAAAAAATGCTTTAACATCTTTGCTGCTGCTTTGGAAAAAATACCATTCTCTTAAAAGGCACATTAAAACTAAGGAAGTGACAAGACATAGAAGGTATGTTTGGCCTTAGGGCAAGTACCATCTGGCACTCTTGTTTAAAATGAGAGTGAAGCAGTTAGAGAGCTTTGGAAGTGAATGTTGTAACAGGAAAAAGTGTGATACATTTCAAGAGAAGGTCTGAGAGTGAGAGACTTTAGATTTTTTTGCTTGTTTTGTTTTAAACCCTGTGTACATTTTTTGAAAGGTTAGTGCATGATTTCCAAATATCACTGCACATCCATGCATTGGTGCATTGTTTCATAAGCTCTGGTCTCTTTTACTGCTTTAGTGACCTATCAGTGCAGGGAATCTCCATCTTCAGAGGTTTCTGAACTGATCTGAAGTATAAGTAAATGAAATCTCTTTGAAAATTACATCATGAAGGAGAGAGGATATGTGTTCAACATCAGGAAAGATTTTCTAGCGGTGAAAGTATGGAAATTTTACTGTTAATTAAGAAACTAGTGTGAAGCAGAAAGCTTAAGTTTGTGGGTCACGTTCTTGTGAGATGATTCAACCAGATGAGAGGGAACTAAATGAGCAATGTTATGAAGTAAGGAAGCAAACAGAATACAATCCCAGTTTCAGGTGATCTCAGATATGAGTATATTAGCCTAAGCTGAATTTTATGCTGTAGCAACTTGACAGCTGTTGGCACCCAAGATAGCTCATTTGCAGCTAGCTTGGTTATCACTGTACTAGATTTTAATCTGCACCCTCATGAAAAAACTGAATTGATACAAAAAAAACCCCAAAACCCACAAAGTAAAAGATGTCATTTTTCAGTTGCTAATGTACAAATCCTATGAGACTCCCTAATAACTCCACAATAAAAGGAATAAGAAATTCTTATTGTGGAAAAGAAATTGAACATAACTGGCAGTCCTGAGACTTGATGTGATGATTCATGACTTGAATGCTAATATAGCTGGTTATTGCATATTGAAAAAAGATAGACCATGTGAAAGATGTGGTACATATTCAGCATTCTACATCTCTCTCTCTTAGAGCTCCTGGCAAATTTGGAGCACAGGCTTTAAATGCATCTAGAGGAAAATGTTAACAATAACAAAGTAGAAATCTGTTACAGGCTATCAGATCAGACAAGTTTCTTTTAAAATGCATATCAATAATATGGTCAAACAAAAAAGAATAACAATTTTTACATAAAAGAGAAGCTATACATTTGAAGTTTTGTGCATGGGGTGATAAAGAAATGTTTACTGAATAAAAGAAACAAACAAACAACAACAAATACCCCAAACAAACACCAGCAGGATAAATATCGACTGATAAAGGCATGGTAGTTGTATATATTAGTGCTCAAGTATTCTGTGTGTATATATATACACATATATCTATATATAGATATAGCTATATATATATATATATTCTGATAAAATTATAACCCCCAAAGCTGATCCAGTCACATAAACACATAAGACTTGAATAAGACTGTGACTATAAAGACATAAAAATCCTTTTTCTATCAGTTCTGGGGAAAACCGATAAAAATATTTGCATTTTTATCCTTCCCCAAGTGTGTTCTTTTCAGAAACAAAAATGCCATTTGATTTTGATATACATAATATTTAAAATACTCAGCTGTTTTGATATTACTTGGTTTTATTGAACTGAAAATTCGAGGTATAAAATGCAAAAGTGTGGATATAAAATCTGAAGCATTTTGCATGGGAAGAATCCAATGTTATAATTTTTTTTTAAAGATCACTTATGAAATACTGATTTTACTTTCCACAAAATGCTCTGAAGCTTTCTAATATTGTACAGCTAGAAAACTGCAAACCTCGAAGTGCAAGATTCTAACTTAGAGTGTTTCTGTTTCACACAAGACTATTTGAGTACATTTAGTGCTGCCTGGGATTTTTACCTTCTGTTGTTATTCATTTCTTGTCAGCAAACTCTGTTCTCACGCTGGCTGCTGCTCAGCAGTAGATCTGTATTGTTAGATGTGTGACTTTTGGTTTCCTTCAGAGTGAAGGATGGAAGCTCATGGAACTGCTGCTCCGAAGTTTCCAGAGTCTTTTCCACTTGGGGGAGAAGCATCATTTATCTTTAAACTCATGTGCATAACATACAAATCAGCTTCTGCATGCAATACATCTTTCAAAACCTACAGACATTTCATGTTTTGATAGTGCTCATGGATAACTTTAATAAACCTTATCCTAGATGTGCTATCCAGAGGTTCCAGATTTCCCCTTCTAAGAACTATCAAATAGAAAAGGCACAGGGGAGAAGCAAGTGCCTTTCTTCTAGCTACCTAATGACTTCCTGGTAAACTGTGAGGATACCTGAGGAAACTACAGACAATATCTACTTGCAACTCCAGCTTCTGTGGCAGGTACCCTTATTGTTGGTATGCATCACATCTGTCTCTGTGGCATTATAAAAAAGACATAACTGGTAAGGAAATGCTTCTTTTTGAGTTTTGTCATGAGTTCACATGATTTGCAGTATTCTACCATCTGGAGATGAAGAATCAGTAGCATAATACAGGCCTTCCTCATTCTTTTTTCTCCTTCTAAACATTGTTTTCTTTACTAATGCATGTAAAGGCATAGAGGTAAAAATCATCATTCTTGAGTGAAGAGAATTCTGTACTTCCTGTCATGAAAATAAACATAGGTCTTGCCCTTGTATTTATATGAAGCAGAGAGGTCAGAAGGGCTAAGATTAACCGTTTTAAAAAATCACAAAAACCTTAAGCAGAGAGGATTACCTGCGCAAAAAACTGATGTGAAAATAAATTAGAAAGACATTTTTCTCTCCTGTTTACAAAAAATATCAGAAGTCTATCCTTAAAGATACTGGGAAACCCCACAATATTACTTTAATATCCTGGGTCCTGATATATGATCAAAATAATGCACTGAAGGTGCTGGTCATCTGCCTAATGCCAAAAGCTGACTGAGGGCTTTGGAACAGAAAAACAAATTCACAGAAAACCTCTCACATTAGCAAATAAAGTCTTACATACAAGATTAATCATATGAGAGCTTATAATTTTACCAGCCTGTTCAGAGTTCCAGCCCACTTTGCATCTTCCTTGATCTTCTCATATATTTCTGTCTTCAGCCTTTCTTTCATCCAGCAATATGGAAAAAAAATAGGAACAAAAAGATTTTTAAAAAAATCCTGAATATTTCTTATGTATTTGCAGATAAAGGACTGTCCATGGCTGACCATGACAATATTGCCAAGCTTGACTTGCATACTTAAAAGTAGTTTTATGGGAAATAATAACTGGTCTGAGAGTTAGCAGAGGGTGGTTCCTATGAGCTGTCACACTAACAGCTACTAAAGGCCATTGTTACCCCTTGTCACCAAAGTGAGCTATGCAGGATGGAAAATTTACTAAAGGGCAACCAACTTGAAATACAAATAATAAGAATGCAATTTAAATTACAACATGATCTCCTTTAATTTTCATCCATTGAGCTACATTATACATTTACTTAATACTAGGGCAGCCTAAGTTGACCAGGATTAAGTGACAGGAGAACTTGGCTGATTAAATTGCTGTAAGGTGATTCACGTGGTGCTAATAGTGTAGACATCAACAACAAATGGTGGAGAATAATGAAATAGAGAGAGACAAATAATATGCAGTTAGCTGAGGCTAATTTTACCAGCAGGTGCTGAATACAGTGCATAGCTATTACAGTGCTGAAAATAAAAAAGCATACAGTAAATATCTCTAATGCTATAAGTTACAGTCTGCATGTTACTTAAATTGTATGCAGTCATCCTGTATTCTGAGGTGTCTGCAATAACCTAATTGCTAGCCTTTTGTTCTTTTAATGTTTACTTTGAGAAGTGTTTCTGGGAAAAAAAAAAAAAAACAAGTAAAAAAAGTAATAAGTAGAAGGAAATATGTTTGGATGCACAATGGAGAGGTCACAGGTACTTGGGAGTATTTACCATACGTGGATTTTAGTTTCCATCTGTGTGTCTCATAAGCATTAAAATCCTTGAACCACCATAATAAAATTGATGAAACACATACAACTATAAAACCATCATGTCACCTGATGGTAGCTAAATTCTACAAATGGGTGAGTGGTATTTTAACTCTGGATGTAGGCAGGACCAGCTCTAAGAATATTTGGCTTCAATCCCCTCAGGCAGTGGAGAGCCTCAGTTTTAGAACCTCAGCATTTTTGAGTAGGGTTCTCACTTCTAGGCATCATGTTTACAGAGGAATTTAGGTATATAAATTCTCCTGGGTTTCAGTGGGAGTTAAGATACATAAGATTAAGATAGGTGAGTTAAGATAAAAGATAACTGAAGAACTGAACCAAAGCTTATTATATAAAAGGGACATTGTCACTACCAGGTTGTCTTCTTTTTTCTATTCCAGCTGTTAAATTTTAAACAAAGAGTAAACCTAGCTGAAATATTAAAAGTAAGATTAAAATGCTGTCTACTGGAGAGGCATACCAGTTGTTCACAGAATCTCAACATTTTGTATGTTTTTTATGCCATTAATACTTTCTAAGTTTTTTTTTAATAATGCCAGTTCACTATTGATAGTGGAAACTAAGTTTATCAATTATGAATTCATAATTTCAGTTGACATGTGTAATCCAGTAAAGAAAAATTCATTGCTTTAAAGGCATTTTTTTATTCTCATTGCAATTAATTGAAAACTAGGTCAACAGCCACTCCAGACAGACAGTGATATCAAATGTGGGGAAATGTTACTCAGAAATAATTAAGCACTTGCTATATTAAATTGTGATAACATTCTTTCAACATTAAGCACTGACATATAAATTTGAGAGCAGGTTCTTTTGCTTCATGTTATATGCAGTTTCAGGACTGAAACACAATGAAAGCATCACTTCTTCTGTGCCTCAGTAATTGCTACGTGATAAACATGCACAAGATAAACATGCACACATTCCACATGATAATGAGTGGACTTATATATAGAAACCAGTAATTACATTTTCCTCTTTTTTTTTTTGTATTACCTTAATTGGCAGTTAATTTATGCACCTGTTTTTTCAGGTGCTTGTACAAAGTCATTAAAAATGACCTCCAAGAAAAGCAGGAATGCTGAAAATTGAGGCAGGATGGCAGGCTGGCTGTTACTAAGTATAGCCCTTTTCTGTTTCGGGAAATGCTCTTGTAAATACAATAATTATACATGACAGAAACTTTCATAAACTTCTCAAGTTCAACATTATTAAAATGTTAGTAAGAGACCTCTCACTATTTCTCTTCCAAATCCCTCTTTACCAGTTTGTTACAAAATTCATTGGAATCTGATGTTTAACATACTAATCTGAAATATTAAACTATTACATTGTTTTGCTGTATAAAATCTGTCCTCTTTCTCTCAGAATATGAAGAAATTGTTTATTATGTTCCAGTTTGAAAAACGAAGCAAGAAAATGAAAAAATAAGTTTGTTTTAGTCAACGCCGAGTGAGTGGACTAAAAATTTAACTTAACATTAA
Organism: Peucedramus taeniatus; assembly: GCA_013400575.1. Lineage (NCBI taxonomy): Eukaryota > Metazoa > Chordata > Aves > Passeriformes > Fringillidae > Peucedramus > Peucedramus taeniatus. The sequence continues at coordinate 93,832 of WBNO01007764.1, forward strand.
ACTGTGAGACTGCATCAAAGTAATCACAGGATGTGTACAATGACATCAACTCAAACACGAATGTCACTAAAGCTGGCAAGTTGTGAAACATTGACTGCCTCCTTCTATTAATAAATATCTTACAGTGGGTAGCAGTGCATAAATGTACATAAATTCGTTTTATGGAATAAATTTATTGATAATATTTGAGATTCAGAAATACCACTATACATAGTATCCACAACAGCTTTATAGATACGAATCCAAAGGCTACATGTACTGTCTTTAGGGACTAGGTCTGCCTCCCAGTACTTTCACAGAAGCATTAACTTTTTCATGTGCATCTGGTGTCAGGGAAAACCAATTTCCTCACTAGTAGCCCCATTAAAATTACAAAAATGCACTAAAATAATTTTCCCCTGCATTCTTTGGTCAAGCCAGTATAAATTCAGGATTGTCAAAGTCTTAAATAACCTTCTCCTGTCATTGATCCACTGTTCCTTTACCTCTGGTATACTTTGGAATACACTTGTCATGTCAAGGATGTCTCTGGAGGTAGATTCACTGCTCGGTAGAAGACACACCAACAAGCACTTTCTGAGTTTTCCTCTCGCCATGCCTCAATTCCTCACTGCTAAAGGGAACAGAGGAACTGTTCAGTTCCTCACTGAACTCTGCAGTGTTAGGAGGACAATCATTTAAAGCTATGTAATGCCCAGTACTCTACTGTGCAGTGTTAAAGGTCTTTAAAACCACTTTAAAAAACCCATTAATTCCAACAGGATGATTTCTTAGGTATCCTAAAGTTTAGTATCCTGCTATATAAACTGATACAAGAATGTAAAGATGGTGAACTGATGTCAGTCTGAATGTTTGAGATAACATCTGAGTGACAGGTAATGTGTTTTACTTGTCTTTTTCTAAGCTTAACAAAGCTTCATAACTCAAACAGAAATGCTGAACATTTTGATTTGGGTCCACATTTTCCTCAGTACTGGTATGGTAGCCAATACAATGGACTATAATCAAGGCTTTATTGAAAACTAAATATTAAATAGCAATAGGAACTCAAATAATACCAACATCTCTCTAGAGCACAGCACATTGATTGCCTTATACCTTTCATAGGAGAATTTTAAAAGCAAAATAAAATGTGGATTGATTGTACTTCAAATATGGAATGGCATTAGGTATTGTACAAGTGTGGCAAAATTTTCTCAAAAGGAAAATGCATACTAATAAGTAAAGTCCACTCTGTTCTGCTTCCTTTTCATTACAGCTGATGTTTCATTTTACCATGTACATTTGAAACTCACTTTGTGTTTTAATGGAATGCTCTGGGCCAAATAGATCCCCGGTGTAACATTGCTTGTGCATGTCAGACAACTATTACAATTTCTAATGGCATGAGTTTGGGGTAGCTGCATTATTCATGTGGGGTATATTGATAAAAAGGTCATACAGGTCAATGTATGAATTTAAAATACTTCTACAGGTCAGAAATGTATTCTTTACATACATTTAAAATGTGTGTTGATAGATTTTGCTTTTTTAATTGATGAATACTGATGTTATTTATTTTACTCTCTGTCTATGAGGTCAAATTTCATTAGCTACTATTTGCAGGCTCTGAATGAAATGAAGACTACAATAAGCTTTAAATTAGAAAGTATCAAAACAAAATTCCGATGTTGCAGCAGATTTTCATTCTCTTAAAAGATTAATGGAGAAGACTTGTAGAACAATTTCTGTATCCTGTGGCAATTCATTTAGCATATTCATTATGCTGGACATCATGTTCTGTTTGAGCATTTGCAAGAACTTGCTCTATTTTTTAGCAGTAAAGCTCCTGAATTTTCTTCATTATGAAAATAATGTTCTGTTCTACAGGGCTGTCTATAAGAAATACTTGAAAGAGTTCATTATATTTCTACATCATTATAACAATATCCTGGAGTTACATTTTATGTGTTGTGGTGACTCTATGCCCTTTATTCTTGCAGTTCCTGCAACAGGAGATGCAGCCGAAGAAAAATTACATCCCCTCTATATTGCTTCTACATTATTCCTGTTCCCCCTGGAGCTGTGGTTTCAGATGTGAACTGGAGGAACCCAAATAGGTCTTGTAATTTACATCATGAGCTAGACCATTCACAGGCAGCTCCAGCATTTAGTATGCAGAAACATGAAGTAGAAAACCATCCCAGAGTTTCACAAACTGTCACCTGACAGGAATAAATGCTTTCTTTGAGTGGAAGGCCATAGACAACGTCCTTCATTTCACATGGCAACATCATGGCTTTGCCTTAACCAAGGACTCAGTAACTCCTTATAATGAGCCATGGCCAAGAGAACACTGCAAACAGGCCTGAGCATAATGACCCACATCTGACATTCAAAGAGGATCTGAGCCTTGGCGTGGACCCTGGATCAAAACTGACAGGGAATGGTACCTGAAACTGCTGGAAGGGGGTGCTGTGATCTGATTGCATCAGTATTTGGCTATAAGGACACTTGGTAGTAGTGGCTGGGGTTGGAGACAATGTTGTGTGGACATCCAACAAGTGTAGAAGCAGAGTGCCTGAGGTGGAACTGCTTATGAATTGGTGCTGAGTCTCTGCCCAAGGGCTTGATGCAAAGACTGGCCAGAGGGAGTGTCACAGTCCCTGGGCTTCACTGTTCTGATTCATTGGGCTGGTAATTAAGGTTGGTTAGTAGTGCATATGTGTATGAAACTTCTCTGACACAGCTTTTTTTGCTCAACTTACATTGAATTTAGCAAAGTCATAATGTTTAGTGTGGCATCATTCCATTCCTTTTTGCTGTGTTTGAGGACAGAAAAGACAATTCAGGTTTTCATCACTTTTTAGAAGCCATTTACCAACATTTGCCTTCAATCTCTCCAATTTGATTTATGAAAAACTCCATAAGCCTACTGAACTGGGGAAACCTGAGCCATTTCCACATACTGGGAGCATCTTGTGCTCCCAATATCAGTCAGAAAATGAAGCCTTAAAAGATCTTAGTGACAGATACAAGGTTAGGGTTTAGAGAACTGGAGCAACTAGTGGTAAAAGTATAGTGCCAAAGAGCAAATGTCACTTAGATTCTACTTCAAAAATTCTCCATGTTTTAAACATATCCAAAAGTAGCTAACCTAAATTCTTTGTAATCAGAATAAAAAACCCTGCTGATCTTGTTTTTCAAGAAATTATCCTGTGTTAATTATTTAACAGATGACTCACTATTTCCACAATTTCCTGTAAACATACACATATTTCATGAGATCCTGTGGGAGAGGAATATTTTAGAAGCATAAAGCCATAAACTTATAATTACCTCTGCACTTTGGATGTGTATGTCTGACACGTGGGCCAAACGTTCTTTTTTTAACCAAAGATTTACATTCTTACTATGAAGATCAACTAATTTTTTATTTCATAGCATTGGTTTTTTAACCATAATTTCTTTAGCTATGCTTCATGTCATTCGATTAGTGTATGATTGCAAACAGAATAGGGTATACAGAATGCAATTTGTTAATCAAATCTCTTATCACTCCTTTATTCTTTCTTCTAGTAATCCCTACATGTTCTTGGTATTAATCACAAAAAACTTAAGAGTTGGCCTTGTTAAAAATTCAACTCAAGAATTCAGTATGACCTTTTACATCTAGACCCTGATTTAAGAGCCAACACAGCTAAAATCCTAAGATAGTATGCTGCTGTAGCACATTAGAAGGTCAAATTTAAATGAGTTCAGGTTGACATACTGTTCTTTGTCTTAGAGAGGAATCAATTATGAACTTCACTTAAATATATAACTCTCACGACTTTTTCTCAAATGGCATTTATTGATAAATTTAGGCCATAATTACACAAGTATTAAGAAATACTTAACATCTAAGTCCTAATTAGTCATATCAGAATCAAGAGGTGTATTTATATTTCATATTTGCAAAAGTAAATACATGCATTGGTGTTTGGGGGACTGATGTCTTCTACAGTAAAGATTTCATGTGTGTGTAACAGTTTGTTCCAGACTACTTACTGTGAAGGGAGATTACTGTCCTCAGCACAAAGTAACTTTTACCTTACACTGATTACTTATGGTACTTTTAACAGCTAAGACTGAATAGGACTAGTAATTACCTTCAATCACTCTATCATGGGCAAGGCCTTCTCTGAATGTTGAGTTCAAAACCTCTTTCCTTCTTCTCCATTTCTTTGTATGAAGTATCTGTGTCAGCTGTCAGGGGTTTGGAGAGCAGGCATCTGGTGGAGACTTATTATTATTTTCCTACCCCCTGTAACAAAAGAATACATCTTTTGTGTTAAGGTCTTGCAATGAGATCCATTTTGCCCATAGAAGGTCATAGCAAGGTCAGCGTGTCCCTCTAAAAGCTCCTCTTCATGAAGAAATTAGTCCCGCATGCTTAAAGTCCCAAATTAAAAAATCTATCTCACTTGTCTTCAAATCACTCTGTCCACATACATGTGTATGCACATGTGAGAGTATATGTGAATCTATACATACACATATATACACACTGAGACCAACGTAAATAATATGGGTAGGGACTCTAACCATTGTTTCAACTTATTTATTCTGAACAGCTACATTATGCTCCAGTGGACTTTTTTTCAGTGTTGGACTTTTGCCATTGACTTCAAAGGAATCAGATTCAGGCCACTGGAAACAAAAAAAAAAAGCAAATTTTGAAACCAATAAGATTAAAAAAGCCTGGCTTTGAAAGTCATGATGTGAAGCTCAGAGTTTACTCTCCCCTATGTAGAAATAACCTGTAGGGGGGAGAATGGGACCTTTAGATAATTAACTATTCAGTAAGTCTTAAGCAGCTCAATAGTGCTTTTTATCTTCAAAGTGCTTTTTAAACATTAACAAAGTAATCCTCTCAATCCTCTGAAGAAAATAATTTGGTATTTATTATCCTGGTGAAGAATTGCTATAAATTAAAAGGAAATGCTGAAAATAGTACTTTTCATGTACATTTTTTAAAGAAAAAAAAAGAGCAGATCTCAGGCTCTGCATCTGCATTCCCATGGTACTTACTCCATCTCAATAGTTACTGCTCCAAAGGAAATTTAAAATCTGTACGACTGCCCATTGTCAGGGTTGGAAACCTACTAGAGAAAGTAGCTGTCTCTGAACTCTACTACTCTCCCAGACAATTGTACTCCTAAGCAAACTTTTATAGCACATGCTTCAAATAGCCTTACCTGTCATGAACTGCCCTGATTTGTGGAAGAATGATTTGACTTCAAATTCTCACAGTGGAAGAAATTTTCTATAGATAAGTGTAAAGCAGTGCACCTGGGAAAAAGAACAAGAGATACCTAGAAGAAAAATATTACCAACAAGGAGTAAGAACCCAAGGTTGTGACACACAATTCTATAAAAATATCAAGTTGATAACCAATATAACTAAGAAAGTAAAGCAAATGCTAAGAATTAATAATAAATGTTCAATGCAGTTTTCTTTTTTAAGCATATATTTCACTGCAATTTCACCATTGCTGTATATTTACAATTACATACACAAATGACTGGAGAATAATTTTATATAGGATTTCAGGTTTTGGTTTTATTTCTTAGCAATGGAATTAGCACATTTCCACATTGTTTTCCAAGCAAATGGTGTATCTCTAGCAACTGGAGTATTATGCATGTTTGAGCCTCTCAGATACACAGTTGTCTCAAAAACACAGAGAAAAAAGATAAACTTAGCTTGCATCACCCAACAAGTATGTTTGTATAGGTGAACTTTGAATGTTTCAAACTTGTAAAATTTTTTCTATCTCTAAGGACACCATTCATCTAAGGGTTTTCAGGGTCTACACACTAATATTACCCCATCAACACCCCTCACCCTGTCCCCAGTTAATTTAAACTGCTCATGTTTCCAGTATTTTCTGTTAGGTATACAGTTTTCCTTAATACTGTAAATTTTAAATAAACATTTATTTCTATTTCCACAAAAAAGCATTTCTATCAAGACCTCTTTCCCCAAGTATTTTAGTGTATGAACTCATTTTTGTTAAAATGTCAAAACTGGTAGACATTTAGTAAAAATGAAAAGCACCCCACTATCTAAAATCCTGCAAAGTGAAAGCAGTTTCAGTATTAGAGGCAGGAAAATTATGTCTTCCTCCCCACTGAGGTTCAAGTGTTAGCCATTGTAACTGATAACAAGCAAGATGCTAATCAAGTGTTAGCCATTAAAAGGAAACCACAACGGCTCCAGCTCACATCTAAAGTTTATCTACAGTTTACTTTCTACTTGACAGTCAGTTTACAAGCTAAACTTTCTGTCAAATCCAAATATTCTAAAACAAGGACCAGAATAAATAATTTCTTAGAAATTTTATTTCTCTCAGTCTGCTGGTCCAAATTCTACCCCAGAGCCTAGGTACCATGATGTTAAAGGTTTTACTATTTGAAAGCCAAAGCTACTAAATTTTTCATCTCTAACACACATTTAGAAATATTTGCCAATTGATAGAAATGTTAGAAGTACATATAACCTAAAACCTCAGAGAACCTAGGCTTTGAAATTATTCAGCTGTAGAGAAGAGAATAAGTAGAATTGAATCTGCTATAATTTTAAAAGTTGAGTTTTCAGTAAGAAAAAATCAGTAAAAAAATAATCAAAAATTCCTCATGTCATATACAATAATTAGATACTGGGAGAGAGGCATACCTGCTTAACTGTTTGGGACAGGAAATTATTTTAATGTACTTGGGTTTGGAATATGCATGTCAGTTCATACCTTCTACATAAACTTCAAAGGTTAATCCAATTAATGGAATATCCTTTTCTAAAAGACATCAGGAAAAATAAGAGAATGACCCAAAAATCAAAAAGAGAAATATTAATTTATAGATAGTAGATATGATTCATGTCAAAAAGTAAGTCATGCTAGACATTTTTTTAAAATTCCCTTTTGAACAACTGTTTCACTCTCCAATCAAACTTCTGACACTGCCTGCTATTAAAGTTATGGAACTGAATTAAAAGGACTCACTAGTTCAGTCACTCTTGGAAAATTTAACTACTCATAACTAGAAGTCCCACTATACTTCATAAAGTTCAGATCCTGACCAGAACAGTGACAAGTCCCCCCTTTTTAGGAAACTATCACAAAAAGAAAAAGGGTGCATAATTACTTATGCTGAGCATTGAGACTTGAGGCTTAGCTTTAATAGAACCAACAGTAATACTTAAAAAGGCCTTCCTTAACAATAGGACAACTGATTCACCATGTAAGTAATCTATAAATGACACTTTAGTATAATCTTCCATGAGCAGAGTTATAAAATATTCATGGGGTGCCTCTACATCCAGTGTGTAACCAGAATACTGTTTCTGGAGATGCCATTACAGAAATATGATATTCAAAATGTGAACATCTGGTAATCAAATGCATGGCAGTGTAGTACTTACATGAGAAACATGATTTATTCCCAGGAAAGAATATTAATTCTAAACACAGGGCTTCCAGACTTTCTGGAAGACAAAAACATGAAAGAGACTGGAGGGAAAGCAGAGCTGTGTGTATCAGGAGAAAAATCAGATCTGAAAAATTGCTATAGTGAGCCTCGGAGAAATATAATGAATCAATCTGGGATTAAGCTACTAGATAGGAAAAAGAATAAGGACAGAAGCACAAGGGATGTTGTAGAGACCTCCAGGGCAAGAAGAGAGGTGAGAATAAAATTCTGCTTAAAGATGAGGCAAGAAAAAGAAGGTTAAAAAAACCCCACAAGACTATGTGAATTCTTAATTCCAACCCTCTAAATACCAGAACCTCCGAGATACAGAGGAGGAGAAATATGGGAATGAAGATGTAGTAAATGATTAGATCTGAATTAATTAGAGACACAAAAACATGTTGAGAGCAAAGACTCTACTTCTGAGCATATTTGTTTGACATTAGATAGAGATAAGGATGGCATTAATACTTTCAGAAACAGAAATATTCTTGAAAAAATTTCAGTGTGAGGAGTTGTTAGCTGTCTGTGTTTCAGTACAGTAATACATGGAATAAAATTTTCAAAGGAAAACCATTTCTACAATCTACTTACACAGACCAGTTGAAAAAAATAGGAAAAAAAATGTGCTGAGTAATGGACATGAAAGACAGATTCTTCATCTCTGTAAAACAGTGCAGCTCCATTAACTTTTTCATATAGTTCAAGACAGGAAGGATCCATTAGATCATCTATTCTGACCCTATATGTCATAGGTCATTAGATTTCATTTTCAGTTCTACTCAGCTTAGTAGTTTATGTTAAACATCTTACAGAAAAACATCTACTTTTGATTTGAAGGCAGAGAGAGGTAGAGTCATTTTGCCCTTGGCTTTTTGCTCTGAAGGTTAAATACTATTGCTGCAGCAAAATTGTGCCTTATTTCTCATTTGAATTTGTTTGGTTTCAGCTTTGAGCCAGGAGTTTTGAGGGGATTTTTTTCTGCTACCTTGAATAGTCTTTTAACATTTAGCTTTTTTTTTTTTTTTTGTACTTCTACATCATAATTTAGTCACTTCTTCTTTGGGAAGCTATACAGAACAAGTTCATTTTTGTCACGCCTCTCTAAAAGTCAATTTTCTCCAGCTTTAATAAATTTCCCCTTTTTTAACCCTTCTGTTTTTAGCAATCCACACCTCCAGTTATTGCACTGGTCAAAGTAAAGCTAACCTCTCTACCCACATTTACTCACACTTTGGTATTAATAAAACACTGTAGGAGTAGGAGATTACACAAAGTCAATTCAGCTCTCTACAATGAACATGTAATTTTATTATCTTTCCTTGCAAATTCTACAGCCAACAGGATGAAAAACTCTTCTAAACCCATTACCAACTTCTCCCCTGGCTCCACCATTTCCTCTGTACTTGATAGAGGGCTGTCTGAAAATTCTGGGAAACAGGAACTCTGTGCTATTTGATAAGGTATTTACCAAAAATTATGAACAACTTGTTCTCTCCTCCTTCTTGTCTCTCTTTGCTTGCGTTAGTAGTAATAGTTTCAGGAGAAAGAGTTAAAAAGTGCAACATAACCCATTGGTTACCTTCACACGCCTGCTTATTATTTACTTTGAAACCACTGTCAGTATCACCCTTCAATCAAGGCACTAATGATGCTTCAGCACTTAATATAAAATATTACAGTCCATCAGTGAAAATTGGTGTTGCATAAAGAGAACTTGTAGAGCAGACTGACTCTGTATATGTTATTTATTTCTACTGATAATTTTTCCTAAGTCACTTCCAGTTCTGTTTTGCTACATCACTTGTGAGTTATGAAGTTGTTTGTAGCTCATAGAAATAAATGATACAGCATGAGTCATCTTTTTGTAAAGTGTTGTGTTAATATATTAACTTGTATGATTTGGATTTTTCTCTGAGAAGAGGATATACATTTGTTTAGGACATATCAACTCATATAGTTCTTGTAATGCATATTAAAGTAACAATAAGGTAGCTTCACTTGTAAGTATTTCTACCACTAAACATGACTGTGTAAATAAATATTACAGTCATTAAAAAAAAAAAAAAAGTGCATCAAGGAATCTCTCACTGAGCTGGGAAAAAATGGATGCCTTAGGCACTTCCCCAGGTGACCTCTTTTTATTGTTTGAGACTTACGTCCTGATTTTGTCATCTAGACTATTTTAATTCTTCTCAGAAAATTTGTTTTTCTCCTGTGCTGAACTAAATGGAAATGAATAAAGGAAAGCTCAGTGCAGTCTGTGATGTTTTTCTTTCTTTTTTTGAATTCCTTGACTAAACAGAGGAATTTATTTATTTACTTAGAGACCTTACTAAATCTGCCAAAAACTAGTAAGTTGCTGTGCCATAAATTAAACAATAGGATGTTTACATGCCCTGCAATGAGCCTTTGGTCCTACCCAGGCAAAAATGAGTTTTCTAATAAATCAGTTACAGCTCTGAGACCAGATGGCTCAGCTCAAAACGTTGAACGTGTTTGTCCTTTCTGATCTTGGGTTAGTTTCTATAATCTCATGATTCAATTCGAGCAACCTTTGGGTGACCACAATTTCACAATGCCAATACAACACTGATAAGACTGATGAGATTAAGAAGGATATGTAAGCACTGAGCCTCTCTATTGGGTGTAGCTTAACTTTTTCCCATTGCAGGATCCCTGTCCCCTGGCCAGCCCACAATTCACAAAGGATGCAGAGCAGTGCAGGTATTGGCAAAATAACCTGTCAGAGTTTTAAAGCCCTTTTAGTGATAATGATTGACTTCCAAACCCCCATAATGCCATCTATAAAACCCTATATGGTTGAGCTAAACTGAGTGATAGTGAAAGGAAAATAGAATGTTGCTGAGGTAAATTCTGTTTAAATCAGATTATACAAATACTATTCCATTAGGAATATTCCCTGTAAATCTCTCCAGTGAAGATGAGAGTGAGTAGTTTCATCCACTTCATGAAAGTAGAAAGTTCCTTTTTTTTGATAAGGTGGTCTATTTTTCTGAGTGTTTTGGCCAACTATGGAATAAAACATCCAGAACAAGGATAAAGACTAAAATTTTAGTAAAAAATATAAAATGAAGGAATCTATTCTCAAATTAGTGAATAAATTTAAAATACTTTACAAAAAATATTATTTTTTAAATAATGAGAATAAAATAAGTGGTTTTATTACAAGTTGATATTGCATCCATTTATAAATTTCATCATTTTAAAGGGGTGACAATTATTTTTTAAATTTTTTACAAACATGAAGTATTACTTAAAGTCTGTTTTTCAAAGACTGTCATTAATAATGGCACAGAACAACATTATTCACCTGTAAAGTTTTCAATTCAGGCCTTGATCACACAGCAGATCTTTGAAGTGTACTTAGACAGCATTGATTTCTTTACACTGGAAAAAAGCATATTTTCTGAAAAAACAAACCACTATTCCCTGGCACTCTACACCAAGCCATTTAAGACTGGCAAGACATAAACTATGAGTTCTGGTTAATTCTTTTTCTACATAACTTTTGTGATCAACATTGCCTAGAGCACGTAGTGAGTTGTCTGCAGAACCCTGAAGGCAAAGTACTAGAAATAAGAAGTTACTGAATTAGAAAATAGTTGTTTTCATACTGCCAGTATTCTTCCCAGTGAGCCCAGAGGAGGCCACAAAGATGATCAGAGGGCTGGAGCTCTGTCCTGTGAAAACAGCCTGGGAGAGCTGGGTCTGCTCAGCCTGGCAAAGAGGAGGCTGCAGGGAGACCTTGGGGCTCCTTCCAGTACCTTAAGGAGACCTACAAAAGAGCTGGAGAAAAGCTGTAGTATGTTGTCACAGGTCAAGGGAAAATGGCTTTAAACTGAGAGAGGGAGATTTAAGTTACATCTAAGGAAGAAATCTTTTACTGTGAGGATGGTGAGGCGCTGGCACGGGTTGCCCAGAGCAGCTGTGGGTGTGCCACTTCTGGAAGTGTTCCAGATCAGGTTGGATGGGGCTTTGGGCAACCTGGTCTGGTGTAAGCTGTCCCTGCCCATGGCAGGGGCACTGGAACTAGATGATCTTTAAGGTCCCTTCCAAACCAAAGTTCTATGATTTCTCTTGACAGAGGGATGGAGAATTGTGAACTCCTCATCTTTCAACAAAGTGTTTGCATTGCAGCTCTGGATATGGAGGCTTTCATTCATGGGGCAAAAGACTATTTATGCCATTTTTGGAGCCAATTTTCATCACATTCACTAACGTCTTTGCAAACAGAAAAGAAATTGTTCTTTCAGGAGTAACTGGAGGAAGAGGAAGTTTCTGTCGGAGTACTGGACTTGCCATTACCCTGTTTACTTGTTTGGTATGCGAGGAACATGAGTTCATTGCTGGGTGAACTTGGTCTGAAGAGTACAAAGCATATTCACTACACTTCAGCAATTCACAACCATGCAAACTGTATTGTTAATTATTTTGACTTCTGTGGGCTGTTTCAGACCCTGGATAAATTTCAGGCAAAATGGCAAGCAGTTGACTTTCAAAATTCATTCTTTGCTCCTTCTTTGCTTTTTCTTTGCCTTCCAGTTTGAGCCATGAAGAGTCTGAGAAGATACAATCTATGGTACATGTATGTTTTGAGGCTGTCTCATCATACAGAACATAAAATCTCATGTTAATCAGAAGAAAAGCACAAGCTTTTTTTTAAAAAAAAAGATTGGAAAACACTATTTTTACTGTAAAAAATTTAGGTCAGATGTCACCTACATCTTTCCAGGTAATTAGCAAGGAGAAATAGCATTGAAAAAATAAGTAGGTAGGAGGTATTTCAGAGCATGCCTCTAAGGGATAGCAATAATTTAATAAGGGATAACTAGCATAGTACAGCACAGGGAAAATTCTACCCAACTAGCTTTGTGGATATTATAGTGGAACTTACAATTTTTAACAGCACATGACATTACTGATTTATATTTTTAGAAAGCCTTTGATGAAGTTGCTAATGACAAACTTCTACTAACTATAGAGTTCTACAGTGAGATAGTGAGAATCAGTTAGTATCTAATTAAAACAAATTTAAAAACCCAGCTCAGTGATCTAGCTCACTGGACACAGTTCTTGTTCCATTGAAGTCAATCTTCAAGACTTTTTTTTTTTTTTTCTTATTTTAAATAAACATAGATTAACAAAGGAAGAGCATTTCTTTCACCTAAATTTAATCATCTTGAAACAGGTTGACGGAGCTTGTTGCCTATGATTCCTCTTTGGGTATTTAAGATGGAAGCACTGAACCTTCTGGCAGCTCATCTTTTGCTCTAATAGTTACCAAGGGAATTTTGGTGACTAACAGGGTGACAAATAACTTTTGCATGTCTGAATTAAATCTGCTAATGAATCCAGGCTTGAAAGCCCTTTAGCAGTCACTGAGTCCAATGAATATCAATAATAATTATTCCTTCTGATTTTGGATTTAATTTACCTGTTTAAGTGTCTTCAAAGTGGAAGATGCAGAAAATATAGTCATACAAAAGAGTTGGTGTACTGCAGAATGCAATTTAATTTGTGTTATTTAGGTCACCAAACAGTATATTCTCCATCTATTGTAGGAGAACATATTCCACTAGTATTGGGGCATATCTGAATATAAAGGAAGCAAGTGTGCTGTACTGTGTTCTTTGTACTTTTACTGTGTTTGTACTTTTTCTGTAATGGGTTTGTACTTTGGTTCATCCCAGTTCTCCCCTGTTACGATGGTTCTGCCTATGTTGCCTCCTCCCTTCCCTTTATGTCAATCCTCTGCCTCCACCCCTTGATTCAGCAACAATTGCTGAGTCATCCCCTTGACCCCTCCTTGGTGTCCTGTCCGTCACTCGGCAGCCCACCCTTTCCCCTAGAACCTTCTATCAAGGGTGTGGAGTGATTGGGTCAGGCACCAGGGTCCCTCCCTCAAAAGGCCCTTATTGGTTTCCCCAAAAGTCTATCCTCCCCATTTCCACACCCCCATGATCACCCATTGGTTTTCTGCTAAACCCCGCCCCCGTTCCCTCCTCCCTTGATAAAGTGTTGCACTGCTGGCCTCCTGGTCTTGGACGGAGGTTGCCCTGGGTTTCGGAGCCGTTCTTCAATAAACCTGGATTAATACCTTTGCTTGGAGCCCGCTCCTTCTTTCACCTTTGTCGCTCCACTGCCTCACCCAGCAAGGCGAAAGCCTTTGGTGCCCTCCTGACTCCCCGGGATAACGGGAGAGTGTCCCCTGCTGCCAGCGGTGCCACCGCTAGCTGGGATTCTCTGAACGGGGATTCGGAGAGGCACGGCGACACAAGTGCATTAACTCTTCTGTCACACAAACTATTAACTTTACTTTTTAAAGACTGATACTTCTAGGAAGACAATGTGTCATTCGTAGATGAGAGCAAATTGATTACAAAAAAAGCTAAAGGCTGTGGCTTATTTATTTCAAATTTTTGAAAATCCAGAATTACCCAGAATCTTTAGGGAAATACCAGCAAAGGAAATTTCCAGATATATGAACCAATCTAATGTCAAACAGTGATTTTGCAAAACTGTCAGAACATCATCATGCCAATAATTTCTAACTGAAGCAGTTCTCCCATATCCATTTAAGTAAATAAATAATCAGAACTTTGTGAAATCTCTTCTACTACTGGGTGGAGTTTCAAAATATATTAAAAAGCACCTAATAACAGGATGCAATCAAATAGTTTCCACTTTTTCCATCATTCATTTAATATTCAGATCCAGTCTATTCAATATGTGATCACGTATGGAGTTACTCCGTAATTTCAATATTAAAAAAAAAAAATACTACAAAGGCTTCCAAAAGACTTGTTTTCCATGAGATCACTAAACTGAGGGAAGAAAATCCCCAACAGCCAGTTTTGAAGACATCCCACTGTTAGGCGGGTATAGCATCGACTATTACTCAGTTGTAATATTCAGATACTCAGTGATTCGGGCATTTACATTTCTACTGCTACTGCCATCATGTGCTGAGCACCTTTCAACTCTCACTGAAGCCAATGAGAGATGAAGAAACCCTGTACAACACAAGGTCAGTTCCCACTGCTTTACAAACAGCAGACATTCATGGACTTACAGGCTGCAGCTGCTCTGATTTCATCATAAGTTTTTCCTGAGTTAAGCATAAACAGGCTGAATTTCTGAGAGCATCCTTTGAGATTCTGAACACCTGTGTTTCCTTTTAAGCATAAGCCACAATGAAATACAAACAAGAAATAAATACTGTCCAGTTATACCATGAAACTATCCTGTTTTAACAAATATGCAGGACTGAGTTCTAACAAAAAAGTATTTGCATGAAAGTCCATGTGCTCATAGATTTACATAGAGAGAGGAGAAGGTAACAGGAAATAAGCGGGAAAAAAACCCCTGATTTTGACTTATCTTGTTAGCAAACTAATCACATGCTGTTACTTATATCAAAATACATCTGCAAGATAATGAGATCCAGCATATTATTATACAGCACCCCAAGACTGCTGGCAGTTTGCAAAATAAATTAAGACAGAAGTTTTTCCCCCAAGGAGTCTACAGTGTAACTTTAGGTATGACACAGAGTAGAAAAATGACAGGGAAGAAAATTGGGAACAAAAATGATGTGTTACATAGTGTCATGGTGTGCACATCGTAATGATTGCTCCAGATATTTTAAATCTAATTATTTCCTTTGTCTTGTATCTCTTGTAATATTACCTATCTTCTTTGACACTTGGTGTGCAGACATACCTGAACTGGAAGGGTTTTTTTCTGTACATGCACAAACATGTAGAGCCAATTGTCTTCACACTCACTGTTTTTTGATCTACAGTTGTTTTTCCTTCAGAATTGGAGCTCTAACACAGCTGTTTCTGTTACTGTTATTACAATCCCATTCAGCTTAACATCTACAGAAAATGGAAAACCATATGAAAACTATACCTGCACTTAATTAAGTGCAAAACATAGAATTGTTCCAGGAAAAATGACCAAAAAATGTTCATGATATGATATCTGCTTAAGTTGAGACACTAGAAATTTCTTTTTTCCTTTTTCATGTTTCCCTCCTTTAAAATATCTGTAACTTTTTCCTACAGACTTGCTCTTTCTTTGCATAAAATGATATTTTTGCCTTTTAAACATTTTCATATTCCAAGTCTGCCTCTTTTTTTTGTTCAGTTGCTAAATCATGCATAAAACCATTGTGTTTAAAGTGCATTATTCAAAGATATGACAGAAGTTACAGTCAGAAATCTCTTTGTATTTATAGCCTTGTGTAGAAGGCTAAAGAGTACTCACCCTCATTCTATTTTTCTCTTGTCCAACTTTTATTTCTGTGTTTGAAATTGGTGGGATGACTGACACATCAAATAAGCAATTACAAGCAAAAAATGGCATCAATTGTGCTTATTTTGGAGAACAATTTTCTCATTGTTGTCTAACCAGTAAAAGAAAGGGATAGATATTCTTTGAGATAGCTTAAAAATGAAAGGCAGACAAAAAAGATAGTAGATCAATAGAGAAATCAGAGACATTAACCAGCAGATAATATGAGACCTTTGAGTGCTGGAAAGCTTCCAAAAATCCATTTTCACACAATGTACATAAAAAGCTAGATAAGGTAAAAAGAAAAGATTGAAAAATATAAAATTGGAGGTATTGTTAATTATAAATGTATTTTGCATCACAAAGGGAAAGACACAGAAAATATTTCAAGCAAAATTCACAAACAAACTTAGATAAGAAAGGGAAAAGGGAGGGGAGTGTCTAAGTGGGAGTATCTATTAATGAACTGGATGTTATGGTCTTCAGACTTCAGTCAGGACCATCACAAAAATCTTTGTTCTTAAGAATTAAATTGCTGACCTTGGCTGACTCGCAATCCATTTGGAATCCAGAACAAACAGGACAATGACACAATGTCTTTTTCATTGCTCTGCTTTCTTCACCATTTTTTCTCTCTGAATATATAGATTCTGGATGAGCATGGACCTGTTCCTCAAACTGAGGAATAAAAAAGGAGTGCACAGTGGAAGCAGGGACATGTGGCCTGGGAAGAGTGCTGGAATATGGCTTGTATGTGTGGAAATAGGATCAGGAAAGATAAGGCAAGGGTATAATGGGACTTGGAAAGGAATGTGAACAATAACCAGGGATTCTATAAGAACCTAGGTTGGAAAAGACCAAGAGACCTAACCTGCCAACCATTCCAGAAAACTGCCTGGAGTATACCACAGCCACTTCCTGGCCCTTTTATGCAGCGTAGGTTCCCACAGAAAGTACTGGGAAAATAGACAGTGTGCTCTGAAATTACCTAAACAAGCTGGTGATCTGTATAGGTGTCTGCAGTGGCAGTGAAGTGCTGCTGAAACCAGCAGTTTCAACATTAACCCAGACACCTAGATGTGCACATATTATACACTCCATTAAGAAGAAAATATGTAGCCACAATGAGCAATCTATTTTGGAGAAAACTTTCATATGGATTTAAAATTGTGGATATGAGTAACTTGCCTTCTTCAATAGATATATGGATACTATAGAGTTTAGCCAAAATTACAGGGTGAAAAAGTGATGACAAAGTAATAACAATTGCCTACAGATTACTTTTAAAAGAGTGAAAACCTCTATTTTTATGGCAAAAGTTCTTTCTCCAAAATGTTCATCCAGTACAACAACAAGAGTTTACTTAAGCACTGCACTATGAATAACAGGGAGGTAATTTGCAGTGAAACTCAGGCAATCAGCACACCTTTGGAGTGAAAATACTGACAGAAGGTACACCATATAGAAGTAGTCTTTGCTGTATTATTTAAGCCAGACTATCATTTTAAAATGCCTGATTTAGTTCACAGATGAAATTGGGAAAAAATACTTGCAGAAAATAGACAATTTATACATATCTGTATGTTCATGGTCAAATAAATGCTGAAGATGTACAACATCTTGTAGCATAAATTTATAAATCATGGAATAAAGTCTGGTTGCTACACAACAGAGAATACCAATGATTTCACAGTCTCCAACTTCTACTAAATCAAATGTTTCTTTTAAATGCTGTATTGGGAAAAATTTGAATGATGAGTGGCAAAACGAGTCCAGTTTTGAGGCTTTTCTTTGCAGTAGCACTCTGGATCCTTGGCTAAAAAGCTGATTTTTCAAAAGCTGTTGGGTGAAATCTGAAGACACGGAACATATGGTCACAAAATATTTGAATCCTACAGGACTTTGGGGGGGGGGGGGGCGGGGGAGGAAAGTAACAGTTCAATTGAGCTTTGATGATCAAGACTATGATTTTGATTGTACAAAGGGATAATGAGGGAAGTCCAGAATAGCACATGCCATTCCTTCCAGTTTACTAGATTAATTTTTCCTGCTATAAAATGGATTACCATTCCATAAGTATTACATACAATACAGCATAGAATTAATTTAATATAGAAATAAAACCTGGATTATTTAATTATTGATGCAGTAGTAAGTGGAACAGCAATACAGTCTATATGCTAAAACTCAATCAATAGAATTAAAAATTAGAGATGGGTGAGCTGGGAGTATACCTCACCTACAGATCTCCTAACACTTCCTGTCATTTCAAGTTGAAAATAACCAAATGAATTTTCACAGGCAATTAGTTGCTAGAAATACCTGTGAAAGCAAGTATACTCCCAGTGTCTCCAAGTAATTTAGACCAGCAGGTGTTGAGGAAGTCGTACATCTTCAACAGCACACAAAAAATTTCCATGGTACGGCTAATAAGGCTAAAAGAAGTTAATTTCAGGAGGATAAAATAGCCTATTGTTTCTGTCTTATATTTAGCAAAGAAACAACCAAGTACAAAACCTACCCCCACAAAAGCTGTGGCACCCCTCAGAGCCCTTCTCAACCAGAAGATATAATGCAGCACTCAGTGTTAGTTACCCCATAAGAGTAACCCATCCACATACACAGCTTTATTGCAAGACACATAAGTCATTTAACTGTTCAGTTAATGATTCCGAGTTCTAACTGGTTCTTCTCAGTTTCCTTAAATGTAGAAAGCAAAAAACATAGAATTTTATCTGAAAATAATAAGGTGGTATGATATATGCATATGTAGGTTTGCTTATAGAAAACTTAGATAAGGATTGTTGTGATCTTGTGGTGGGTGGAATATCAGATTCATGAAAACAAGTCAAGTTGCTTTCTTTTATACTGTCTATTTTAAAAATATACAAAGGAAGCATTTCAGTGTGCATCTACAAGATATCTGCAATTTTGGGGTGACCTAAATCAATTGAAGTTCAGAGCTTTGCCAGACATCTTTTCATATCTCATACTAAAGCACAGAGATATTTTACAATCCACAGTACCTCCAGGTATCTTAAATTTTTATCCTTAATTTCTTAAATTGAGTTTTACTTTACAAGAAAAAAAAATAGCAAATAAAGTCTCATATTTCCATCCCTTCGTTCCCAAAGAAAACACGAAGTCAAACTTTGCTGTGCTGTGTCATTATGTCATCAAGAACAGTTACCTGAGAATTTATTTACTAAAAACTTTTGCCTTTTATCATTTATACAAACTGAAATGCATCAGAATGGAGGAAACTAGCTCTAAATAAAGGAATACAACAGGAAAGTACAGGAGTTTTATTCTGTGGAGAATGGATTGCTATGGCAACAGGATTTAACTGTGCTTAATAAAGCATGGTGCATTTACGAAATTAAACAAGAATCCCATTCAATCTTTAAATGATGAATAGCTTCTTTAAATGAGGAATAGCTACTTTCTTCTAAACTTACTCCATTGACATTTTTAAGTAATTTTTCTCCAAACAGAAATTTATGATTGACTTCTGCAAAATAAATCTAACATGTACCAAATATCACTTGATCTTTACTTCAGCTATACATTAAAATTCTTTTTCAAGAACTGTAGAATATGTATGAGATTTATTCTTACTTAGAACTGCTAAACATCTTCTGAAGTACAATCAGAAAATTCATCTCAACCTGCTGTTGAGGATTCCCCTCTGCATTGTAAGCACAGTTAAGTATTTGATTTCTTGGGTCACAGATACATAAATCCAAAATAACATAATTGAGGGGGGAAAAGCAGGAGAAAGGACCTCTTAGGATGTAGTAATCCTGCTCTTTTCCTCTCTCTATTTCTGGTGAAACTTTGTCAGCTCAAACACACAGGAAGAACACGCATTACAGAAGAAGGTAAGAATTTCCTGATCAAATAAGGAACATGTTTGAGAAGTGCCTGGATGGGATCCTGTGCCATGTGCCCCAGGATGAGCCTGTTTGAGCAGGGGGTTTGGACCAGATCACCCACAGTGCTCCCTTCTGACTGACCTGACCCACTCTGTGATTCTGTGAACAGCTCAAGAATTTCATCAACTCCAATAACTGTTAAAAAGATTTCTGAAATTTGTTGGTAGTTGTGGGACTCATTTAAGGTTGCCTTTTACATAGACGCTCTTTCTTTAAATTCTGTATTTTCTTACATGAATGACCTCTTATTTAGCAGCACCACAGCCCTCACTGGGTTTGGTAGAAATTTATTGATATCTGATATCTGTCGTTGTTGAATTGGACCCCTAAAAATGTATCTTTAAAGGGACAGGATTAATCAGGTTCTGGCATTGCAGTGAAGACAAATACAATTTTACATGGTATGTTGCTACCTACTCTGTGACACACAAAGAATAGCAAATTAGAGGGGACCAAACATAATGAAGTTGGCTGTAACAAGTTTACTTTTCTGAAGTCAGAATCTGTCAGGCTCATATTTTTTTTCAAGCAGAAGTGCACTCTGAACTGATAGCATCCCAAAAATCATCCTAAAGCCCTCACAATGCAATGATGGGTATACTAGAACAGGCTAAGAATGAAAAAGTGAAAAGAACGAAGTTATGAGATTCATCCTTCTCAAATTTACAGTTAAAACTGTAATAATAAGGCTCTAAGATATCTTTAGGAACCACAGTTACAGAAGTACAAAGGCATAAGGTTTAGTTGCTTGGGGTTTTTTTATAATTACAGAATCCACAAAGCTATGAATATTAGCAAATTATTTTAGGTGACCTGGAGACATAGGCTGAGAACTTGATATTTAAAACATTGGAATCCTATTTCTATATAATTTAATATAATCACTTATCAGCTGCACAAAGATTCCCACATCAAAGTATGACTCATACAATTAATTAATTTAATTCCAGCATTAAACTATTATGAATAATTAAAATGATTAATTTCAATAAATATCTTATCACACGATCTGTATTATTTCCGCTATTATCCTTAATACCAAAAAGATACACTGATAGAATACTTGATTTGTAAGTCTTAGATTTAATTACAATTTATAATGTGTTTGAATTTTTGTATGTGTACTACTCTAAGAGTATTGCTAAAAAGTTTTTTAAACTTATTGTAGCACATAAATTTTCTGTAATTCTTGAGGGAAACCCCCGATCATTTTGAGTGTAATGGAAATAAATCCAGGAATGCTGAGCTGTCATAGCATGGTATCCCCAGCCAAGTAATAACTAGCATTGACTCCATGATTCCAGAAGGCTGATCAATGACTTTATTATACTTATTAAGAAACCCATTGCCCCTTACAGACAGTCACAACACAGATGGACCCAACTGGTCCTTGAATTTAAACACCATCATCATTGGCCATTTAAGAAATCACCCTTTGGTAAACAAATCTCCATAACACATTCCACAAGTTCACAACAACAGGTGCAGCAAGTGAAGATAAGAATTGTTTATCATTCTTTTCTCTGATCTTCTCACAGCCTTTCCCAGCACAATGCCTGGGAAAGTTATGTGCTACTCTCTGTAGCCAGAGAGCTGCTGCCACACTGAGCTAGTATTTGGTTGAGGACAGAACACAGGATATGAAACCATTTTTCCTGAATATTACTGAGTTTTACTAAAGTAATAAATGTGGTTTGAAACAATTATTTCTCAAAATCAGAGGATTTTCTTCCCTACTGTTGTAGTCAGATTCATCCTTTACCACTAAAATAGAAGAGTAACTATGTAAGTTTTATGTAAACTGGTAAAATTGAAAAAATCCCTTTAATTTGTTTAGCAGTCTTCCTTTGCAATGCCTTGTAGCAGTATATAGGAATGTGTGGAATGCCAAAATTTAAAATTGGAAGTTTAAAGGGAGTAATGAAATATATTTGGAAATAGAGCAAAAATTTTCTGATTCTTCCAGTTCTTCCTCACTGTTTAGTATTCAATTTGAGCATTACACAAGCCTTGTCAACCTTTCTGCCTTTACTTTCCATCTACTCTTGACACAGTGCTTTGAATATTTTCTGAATATCAAGTAAGAGAACACTTTCTTTATAGCTGGGTTGCAAAACTAATTGTTCCCACAGGTTATCCCATTTATCAAAATAATATAAACTGTCTAGATACACTCTATCATGCAGGAGAGTCTAGGGACCAGTCAGTCAAATTAGGAAACTAGTCTGGTTTTAAATTACAATAATCTAGAAGAATTGCTGCTTTGGTATAACTACATTTTCCATTCTGACTAGCTTTATCAAGTTCCTCTTAACTATAGAAGAATGTGGATGAAATGGAAGAATGGTCAAGCTAAACCGTTTTTTAAAACTCTCCTAAAATATTTTTGTAAATATTACTTGAATAATATTCCTAGAGATTCAGTATTATTATTGGACATCTGGAGACTGTAACACTGGTATATATAGAAGTCCTAGATAAGTGTGTAGGTCAGTGCACTGAAAACCAGCTGAAAGTCTACTGTGAGTATTCCATCAGACTATTTTACTTACTAAACCTATTGGGATTAAGAAATGTATGCAGTGTGAAATCTCAGAGTGATGATTTTATGCTATGTGATTCATAGTAAAACTCCACTGCAATTTCCTAAAAAGACAGATCAATACTCCAGTGCACTGAATGAGTAAGTTAATGTTTATAAGCATCATAGCATTTTTTAATAACATCAGGTGTGCAGGTTAGGTTTGTGCAAAAAATATTGGCCATTACATGTCAGCTACTGAATAACTGTGTTCATCATAAAGAATTTAATTCCTTCTGAAATACTACTTTAGTGCTTTTCCTTCTTTCCCTTGAGAAAGATAGAGTAAACTAATTACAATATGCTGTATTTGAGTATGAAGTTATATCCCTCTTAATTCATTTTTATGTGAAAGGAAACCTTTCCTGACAATTTATTTTCTAAGCTCTCTATTTCAAGTATTTGGTTTTACTGTGGTTTAGAAAATTAGGTATCTATATCAGTAAATTCCATGGAATTATTTCAAAAAAATAAAGAAGTTTTCAGTAGTTACTACTGCTAGTACATATTCTACTGAATTATCTGGCAGTGGACCAAAGGACATTAAAAAGGTTGATTAAAAGCAGAGAATAAATAACCACATAATGTATATGATTGAACATTTACCTGGTAAATTTTAAATATCTCCAAGGATGGTGTTTTTGCAATCTCTCTTGGCAACACTCCAGATCTTAAACGTTGTGGTTGGTTGTTTTTGTTTTGTTTTGTTTTGTTTTGTTTTTTGTTTTTTGTTTTTTGGTTTTTTTTTTTTATTATTTTTTTTATATTCAACTTGAATTTCCCTTGTCATTTGCAATTGCTGCCTCTTGTCCTTTCAATCTGCAATTCTTAGAAGTGATAGAGGGTGGACAGTTGGCTCAGCACCGTTTGGTTTTTTGGGTATTTTTTCTGCCTTCATGGTCTTATGAATTTGTAGGTGTCTATTTTTGTATTCTTTTTCTTCCTTGAACATCAAAATATTTTTGTGAGACAAAGAGTAACTTTCATCCAGTTAAGTGGATTTGACTATTTCTGCTATGCAAGTATAACACATATACTGGCATTGAGTGATAAACCATGGAAATACCCATATTTCTAGCAATTATTTCAGTCACCCATTGCTTTAGAATTCAAATGCTTATTTCAAAGGCCAAAGTTTAATTTAGGTTGCAGCTTCCCTTGGGTTCTCTATTACTTGGGGCTTAAACCAAAAATACTCTCCCCTTTTTCCTTGTGATTGCAACAGAAAGGGAAGAGGAGCTTCAGCTTTATCTCAGAGAATAATGATGAAATTCAGGTAGACAGAAGTGTGCATGTATTAAAGAATGAGAAGATTCTCAGTGTCCTTGTCAAGTACTATTGTATTTTCTGGAACGTTGCCAGACAACATTTTGTTGCAGAAAAGCAATTCAAAATGTATGAAAAACTTTGCTATCCGTGCCTACCTTCACACTCAATCTCTAGGTGCAGATGCAGAGCTACAAAAAGAAACCTAAATCTATTGCTAATCAAAGCAGCAAAGTTGCAAAACAAGTCTAAAAATACATCAGATTTCAGGGTGAGTATGTAATTAAGTTCTTTATAAAAAGTATGTATGCAGACACATGTAAAACCAGCAGATATTTCTAAATCACTCTTCCTGGTATTTATTATTATTTTGATCTTTCATGCGTTATTGATACTTCATAGCAATCCATTGTTATATATGAAATGAGAATATATTATAACTATTTTTAGCTGCATAATGTAAATGTATTCCAAATTCCAGATGTGATTGTCAAACAAATTTGATTTGTACTGGTAACAGTGTAAACTGGCAGAGGGAAAAAGAAGAAAGTATTTAAAGAGAACAAGAAAAACCTGCAAAGTCTGTAAATATCTTGAATTAATCTGTGAGTACTCCATATAAAAGATGTACTCAAAAAAAATCAGAATTGCCTCTTTTCAGTCTTTCAGAACTGAGTCAAAATAGGGCAAAACTTTACCAGGTCTGTTCATTAGTCTGTTCTTCGTGTGTCATAGAATTACACTTCAATTCCAAAACAGAAATTTGAGCACAAGGAGATGCAAAGAATTCCATTCCATTCTTTTCTTTTCTTTTCCATCTTCTAGCATTTCATTATCTTAAAAGTCAAATGAATTTTATGATTGATATTCTCAGAACCCTTTAAGGGTCTGACAGTCCCTTGTTATCATCTTAAACATTGTTACATTTTTCTTTCAAAAAAAGTTAAAAGCCCCCAGAGGTCTGGACTGAAATAATTCCATGGCATATATGTATCTCTCTAAAGACAAACAAAAAGCCCCTGGGGATGTAGTTGAGTGGAAAACTCTTGCACTGATAGGAAAATGGCAACCTAATAAAGCTCTACTTCACCTAAGTTTATTAAGATCCTATTCTTCCATAATACAGAATGTATTTTTGATTATCTGAATTAAAATTAATTGCAAAACTACTTTTTTACCAAAGTGGTAGCATTTTGCTGCTACAATATATTCAGAATTTACATTGTAAAAAGAAAAAATGGAATACTTACAATAGCTATAAAATGAACCATGAATACAAGTTTGCCAAGTCTCTCTTTTTAAATCATACACCTTTTATTTATTATAAAGCCATATATCTCTTACTATGCCCTAAAAAAATAAGA
Organism: Peucedramus taeniatus; assembly: GCA_013400575.1. Classification (NCBI taxonomy): domain Eukaryota; kingdom Metazoa; phylum Chordata; class Aves; order Passeriformes; family Fringillidae; genus Peucedramus; species Peucedramus taeniatus. Next base: position 118,791 of record WBNO01007764.1, read on the forward strand.
ATAAACTTTCAGTTAAGGAACTGGACTGTGAAACCAGCATATATAACTTTTTCATCAGAAGAGTTCAAAAAAAAAAAAGGTTGGAAAAAAGCTCTATTTTCTTTTTAACAGGAATACTAGCAGATCTGCTGATTTTCCACAAACTCAATTTAGTGAAAAAAAAACAAAAACAAAAACAAAAACAAAAAAACAAAAAAACCAAAAAAACCCCAAACAAACAAACAAACAAAGACAAAACCAAACATTTCTTCCATAACAGCAAAACATCAACCATTTTTTGAATAGAACTTCTCATTTGTTTGGGATTTTTTATGTACAAAACAAGTTAAAAAACCCTAGCTCAAGGAAAAATACTTTAACAAACCATAATGCTTTTACCCAAATACAAATTTGCAATAAATTTTAATAAGAATTCTCAATTACTTTTGTTCTATATTCCACAAAGAAAAGTTTAAATTAATAGAATAAAAATTTGATTTTCTTTTGGCTCTAGTTAGTGCCTACCTCAGTAGCAACTTTGAGAATGACCTTGGGAAAACTTTTTAATCTCACTCAGCTCTGTCTGGGAAAATAATAGTTCCTCATGAGTGCTACAGATTGTAAATTAATTGAATTTCTGAGATGTTCTGATATAAGAGTGGTATCAGCACAGCATACAAGAAATCATTGGAGAATAATTCTTCAAGAATCCTAGTCCCACCATTTTTTCAATAAAGCCATGTCATAACAGTTCTCAACCACGGTATAACTGGAGCACATTCTCTTTCCTGGCTTTCTGCCAGGAGTGGATTTCACCCTTGGTGAATTTTACTGCTTTTTTCTTGCTAATAAATCCATAAGACAGCAGCACTAAAAGAAAGGAAAACCCCACAATTTCTGCGTCTTAATAGTGTATTCACTTGCAAATCACTGAGATGATATCTGAGGAAGGTAAGAAAGGATTATTGTTATCAGTCATCACCTGACACCTGTGTCCTGTAACATAGTTTCACATAAACATGCCCATAATCAATCCTGTAACTTTTAAAACTTCATTTTTTAAAAAAACAAAAAAAACTCTACCTCAAACCAAAACATGAAAACACCCCTCCAGATTTAAGTACTTGGAGTGAAAATGCATCCACTGTTTAGCTTTCCTGAAGTTCCCAGGTAAAATCTGAATATTTCCACCTTCTGATTCTTTTATATTTATCAGATAGATTAAAGAGCTTTTTGCCATCTGAAAATTTCTCTCAATGGAAATGTCAATAAGTATATTAAATTGCTTCTCAGGGTTTTGTAGGGATTTTAAAAATAAAATAGCTAGATATAATTTCTTGTCTTTCATTCCCTGTCAGGTTTTCTGACCTTAAATAATTGTTGTGGCTTCTGCAGGAGTATTTTTGAATTTTTCAATATCTGTTTTAAAGCATAGAGGGCATAGATATAATGGTCTCATTGATGTGGTGTAATACAGCATCACTTATTTCAGTTATTTGCCTACAATGAAAAAAGGAACTCGGCTTGCTACAGCATTACTTTTGCAGATCTAATATTTCTGGCTGTGTTCTACAATGCCTAAATTCTTTTGATTTCAGTACTTTCTCTATAATAAGTCACAACCAGTAATTTATCTTCTTCCTCATGTTGTTAAAAATAAATAAAATTGGTGGGGGGCACACTGGAGAGTGAGCAAATACTGCCTGGTGGGAAGAACATCAAACTGGAGATTCATATTTTTGCTCCCATGTACCTTGGATATGTCATTTAAGGCTGAGGTCCTTAACATTATTTAGCTGCTGGATCCCAGAGAAAACGTGATAATGAGATTTTTGTTTCCTAAATACTTCTCAGATGAAGGTTCTGAATTTTAGGGCTGCAATTCAAATTTAGTTGGAATTTTCTTGGTCGTCCTCATGAACTTTTAGATGTTTTCAATACAATAACATAGTAAAAAGGGGTTAAAAATGGATCTCAAATAATGTCACATTCCTTAGGAATTTTCCAGAACAAAAATTTTTGTTATAAATGCATTCAATAGTTCATACTTGTTTAGCAGTAATTTTATTTCAATTTAGCAGTATTTACTGCAATCAGATATTTTGTTCCTTTGCATCACACAGACAGGAGGGTTTCCTTGAACTGATTCCAGATAGAACTTCAAAGTCCTTCATTTCCAATCTTACTACCACATTTGTGGTCCTTCTTCAAACCTTTCTAATATCATAATGTATAATATTTTAATATTACAATATTTTTCTCAAAGTTCCAAAGGGATCCTAGCATTCCAAGAACTCTGTTGTCCTGTTCATACAGAGGTAGTATCCATCTTTCCACTGCATTTTGTTATGATTCTGCTCCAGCCTTAAGTGACATTGGCCCTTTTAATTTGACATCAGTACAATGGTCAACTAGTTTTCTACTCTGGCTCCAAAGAATTTTCAAAATCACTGATTTCCAGCATGCCCTCTCCCATGTCATAGGTGGGGCCAACATTCCTAGTTTCTACATGGCTTAACATTTGGATATAAGAAAGTCATGTTATTTCTTCTCTTGATGGACTAAGAAATACCATAGTTGGGGATTTTTTTACTATAATAAAGATGCTTACTATAATTACTTAATGGGGACTCGATTTAAAACTAAGAACTATATAAGGAAACTAAAAATTACCTTGCTTACTTGTTTTATTTTCTGACTATAAAGCAATATAAAACAATTAAACAGAATCAAAGATTTTGCCACAAAGGGAGCATTTTGTGCATGTTATACAATGGTTGAGCTAATATAAAAGCAACCTGCTGAGCAGTTCCCTTTTTTTTCCTTATGTAATCATGATAAAGGCTAGTGACTTTACAGCCCTCAAAAGTCGGAGTAGTTTTAACAAATTTTTTTTTTCCCAAAATTCTTGAGGGTGGAGAAAAGGCTGTTGGGTTTTTTTTTACCCAATAGATAGGTTTTAATTTTTTGACAGGGCACTGTGCTAGCCAAGTTATCAGAATTTTTTAACTTCCTCCTTCATGCTGTCCTTTATTTCAATCCTTTATTACAATCATCACCATCAGTTTTGTGAGCTTGAAAATGTGCAGGGATTGTTGCTGTATCTCCTCCCACTGAGTGTGTCTAACAGTATCTTTAAGAAGGCATTGAACAGAGAGCATGGTAGCAGACTCACTATACAGAAGTCTGCATTTTGTTAAAATATGCTTTAACAAAAATTGAAAAGAACATCATCGTTTCTTCTCTTGCTTCTGTAATGTAGTTTTTTACTAAGTTAGCGCTCAGGAAATAAACCTGACAGGGGCAAGAACTGCTCTTGCTTTACAGATGCAATATTAGCAAGAAGAAAAAGAAAATCTTGATTTTTTAAGGCAGTTTTTGTTAATGACAAATGCATCAATGAGTGGTATTGAAGGTTTTGTTTCAGTAGTTGAATCAGCTGATAAAATATGGAAACTTTTTTGAAGTATGAATGTGATTATAAGCAGTAGGAAACAGGTGTGGGATTTGTCAGAATCTAAGCCCACAAATTGTTAAGTCATAGTTCCATCAACTTCAATTTATCAGAAATCTTAAGGCAATGGAAGTCAGTGTATGCAATGTAAATTACCCCAGTGTAAAAACTGAGCTGGATTTTTTCATTTCCTCACTTTTCCATCAAAACCATTGTACCAGTGCAGAATATAACACATTATTGATTTGAGTTTGTCTGCTACCCATTCAGCACCAAGCCAGCAGTGTGCTGTAATGACGGCAGGTCAGAGCATCTGTGTCCATTGTTTCCTTCACTGTCTCTCCTGAAAGAAGGCCTATTTATGTCCTTAGTAGCAGATTCACTCATTTTTGCTCACCAAATAGAGAGAGTTTAAACTATTCTAAGACTGGCATAATAGTTTTGGATTTCTAACACTTTCCCATTTACTTCAAAATCTACCCATTTATTACAATGAACAATTACACAAAGGTTTCAGTATCTTGGCTTGACACATTTTTCAAACTAGCAAAGCCTTGTTCCATACACATATTTTTCTGTACATGTGTGTGTGTATGAGTAATTGCTTTTTTGCATTTTGCATAATTAATTAATGCACAGTAATAAATGCCTTATAAACAAGCTATGGTAGTTGTAGTCATTGCAACAGAGATGACAGAGTTCTGTTGCTGCATTTGGCTTTTTGGCCTAAAGCCATTTAAAAATAGTTAATAGAATTTCATTTTTCACCCTGGTATTTAAACAAGATAAATTTTCCCATTAAAGATCCCTGACATTCTCATGCGACAGTCGATGAAGCTGAGTGACATAAGCCTCTGCCCTCTTGTGGCAGATCAGGTTGATGAAGTAAGCAATGATTAGAGATATTTTCTTCTTTCTTATCTGTTTCCTTCTTTGAGGTGTCTCTATAAAACAATAAGAAGTTTTAAGGGTACAGCTCTGCAGATGCAGAAATCTTTGCCTAGTTCCTAATGGAATCAGGCCCACAGGGAGAAAATGGCTGGTGTTTCTGATTTATCTCTGCTATTGCTGTGCTTTGAAGACTGGTATTTTCAAATTTAAGAAAGAAAAGGAGTCCCTGTGCCATGGTGATGGGTAAAGTTCTGCCTGCAAAATATTGTTCATATTTTCTGCAGCTTTGCAGTAGAAAAATCATCAAATATAGGATTAAGTTGTAACAGTTCAATCCCACCTTCTAATGATACTAGGAAGAGTTAAATGAAGGCATATTTAATCAAGGTGTACTTTAATATAAGTGTTAGACAGAGAAAACTAGTGTGTGAATGGGAAAAGGAATCAAAAGAGTATAATTTGGACATTCGGGCAAGGAAGAAACTCTTTTCTCCTTTGTTGCCCCAGCAGCAAGGTATTTTCCAAGAGTATTTTTCAAGGCACTTGCTGATTCAGCAAATTCCCTTTCCTGCTTTGAGCTTCTGGCATGGCTTGTACATGGCTCGCTATGAGAAGAGGTATGATGGTAGAAAATGATAGTGGCACGCTGATGAACAGAAGTAGAGAGTCAGGAAGAATTTGGGAAGACAAGCTAAAAAGCTCTGGGTGCATCAAAAGCTGTAGGAGGTTATAGTAAATGAGTGATTCTGGTTAAAATGTAGAATTACAGAAAAATGTAGCTAAGGGAGAAAGGAAGTCAGGTTTTGCTTGTCAGTGCAGAGCTGCCCTTCCAATTCACTCTTGAACAAGATCAGAAGGATCATAGGATCATCTTAGCTCCAATTCAATAAAATAAAAAGCTGATGGGAGAGAGAGAGAAGAAATAAGAAATTGTCTGTAAAAAATTAAATCAAAACAACCCACCCCCGAACAAACAACAACAACAAAATCCACAAACACAAACAAACAAGAGAATCAGAACAAGCCTAAAACAACCAACCAACGAACCAAATACTCCAGGTTCAGCAAGTAGAAAAATAAGTTCAGGATAAGTATAATGCTGTAGAAATGTATTTGTTTAGTAATGTATTTTATTTGAATTTTGTAATATGACTTAGTCATGAAGTACAACAATTAGTTCTGTTTCAATCTCGGGTTCAGTTCTTTAAGATCAGAAATCCCCTCTGTTTGATGAGTAAAATGTGACACTCATGTAGCAGTTGATTGTTTTGAGCTCAGTAGTGCAGAGATCTCTCCCTTAGATGCTTTACTGACCACCAAGTACTGTGATGTGCTACATGACTCAATATCAGCAAATGTATCCACCATTAAAAAAACCATAAAATACTATATAACCATATGTTATTCAAATATCAGATTGCTGAATAAAACTGTATGCAAGGTAAAACAAGAATACAACTGAAAACCATAAGAATAAAAAGTGAGAAGAGGAAAGTAAGAAATACCGGTTCTTAAAGTTTAAGGGCAAAAGAGAGGACAATGGAGACAATGGAGCTTTTGCCATTTGTTTTGCAGAATGTGCTACATGTGTGTTGGCAGCTTTAGTATTTCTGTAGTTTGTAGTGAATGACACACTAAATGCCTTCCTATCCAACCATGCCACTCTGTGTCGTAGAATTTAAGACATGTTGACACCAAAATTATTATCAAAGAAAGAAAGAAGGAAAGAAATAAAGAGATAAAGAGAGGGAGAAAGAAGAAAAAGGAGGGAAAAGGAAGTAAGGAAAGACAAAGGGTGTGTGCACAGACTGAAAATAGGCAGAGCCGCAGCTGAGAGAAGAAAACAAGGGCTGGGAGTAGGTGTTGGGACTGGGAGGGCCATGCACAGACAGGGTAGGTAGGAAAGCAGTGGAGAGAAGTGAATACAGAACAGAGAAAAGCCAAGAATTACTTGTGTTTGCAGTAAACTTGCTTACAAAAAGTATTTGGGCTACTGCTGGTTTATACATTTAATTGATTTTTTTTTTAAACCTCACTGTGGATTAGCATACATGTGGCTGTGAGCATATTTATTATTAAATCCTGCTTCTTCATGTCCTTTGTGTACTGCTACCATGAGTAGACAGCCTACTATTTTTCAAACATCTGTTTTGAAAAACTTGTGAATATTTGCTTACAGTAGCATATATTTAACCATCAAGCACTTTCAGCAACTCTTTGATACAATTAGCACATAATGAGCAGCTTCCATGCTAGCAACCTATGCTAAAATGCTTATTAAAAACTTTAAAATGTTGAGACTGACTTTAACAAAAAAAGGCCACACAATCATCAGCTCACTCTTGGGAGTCTTTCTGAGGTGTTGTTTCTACAAAGCCAAAAATAATTGCTGCGAAAGTTCTATTTTACTCTAAGCTTTTGTGCCAGGACAGTACCTGAAGGTACCTCAAAACCTGATGAGGTTGAGTGCTTTGCGACAGATTCCTGAAACATCTGAACAGAGCTTTGACATGGTATATCATAAAAGGTATTTGGAATTTTCTTGGCCTTCCTCATGAACTTTTATCTCGCTTCCTTCATCATAATCAGGCCCAAGGTGCTACCCTGACAGCCTAGCAGTAATAACTAGCTTTGACAAGACACTCAAGCCTGGTGAAAGAAGGGAAGGCAGAGAATGAGCTTGCAGCCACCACCTGCTGCAGAGAAGGTGGCTGACAATGAGGTCTTGTTCCTCCATCAGAGGAACTTGTCTCCCAAACAGGCTTTTTCCTGTGTTTCTTGAACACAGAATATTGTTGCCAGTATTCGAGAACTTTGACTTAAAGCTGTCCTTGAGAAGTGAGCAAGATTGGTCTATAGAGGATTATGTTTATTATTTGACAGTAGAATCAACAACAAAGCATATAATTAACATCAGAAGAATACAGATACCATTATTTTCTTGTTTCAAGTGATTTCTTTTTCTTTGACAAGTATGGTAAGTTGTTCTTTTAAGGTAAGTTGTTCTTTTAAAGACTAAAATCATCACTGAGTAAATGTCTTTGGAGGTTTAGAGTTCAAGAGAGGTGGATTCTATCTAGTTAAAATATTCCATAGTGCTCTGAAGTGTTAAAATGACCCAATTACTGTATATACTTATCAATAAAAAAATCAAACTGAAATATCAAAAACTATATAAAAACTATTGCAAAGAGACCAAATAACAAAATCTAAATGAAGTCAAGGGCCACATTTTTTAAAATTACTGTCATTTCCTCAATATAAAATGTGTATATTTTCTCATTCACCTCCAGTGTCCAACAGTTTCAATGAAAAAGTCTCAGCTGATTTCTATAAATGTAGACAGAGATGTGAAAACAAGTGAAAATGTGTTCAATGTGAAAGCAGGACTTCCAGAGTTGAGAACTCTTAACTTTGAAATCTGCAGTGTATTTAAAGAGATGTGGCAGATTCAGTCTCTAGGCTACCACAAAATGAACTAAGCCTATAAAGAAGTTTGAGAGCTGAACAAAGTGCAACTACCTCACTTAGAAGTATTGTAAGTATTTTTTTTTTTTTAATTTTATGTTTAGAACCTTCTACATTCATTCAGATTCATTTAATCCAGGATGGTTACAGCTACGTATGTGAAAATGAAGGCCAAATTATTTTATACGTTATATAATTGGCTATTTAGAGAAATTTCTTTATTTTAACCATGAGCATTTTATTTGAAGTGTTTTTTCCCTGAAACTTATCTGCTACAAAGCCTTTTTTTTAGCCAAGGGATTCAACATTTGAGGCCATGAAGCAAAACCACTGATTTTTAAAAAATCTAATTAAAGAACTGTTAAAGAACAGCCATACGGATTAAGGAACTTTAAATGGTCTGAACTTAACAAACATGGAGAAATAAGTAAGAGAAAACACATAAAAGATGGAATGAATAAGATAAAAGTATGATTCTATGATTATTCTTAATGTAATCATCTCTCAGTCTCTGTTTCATATGGCTGATTGGTAACACTACCCACTTAAAAACTGTAGATTTACTAGTAGTTAATTCTTTGTATTAGTCTCTTCTGTATCTTTTACTGTCTAAAGCCATAGTCAGTTTTTATCCTGGTAAGAACATACTAACCATTCCATAATGTTTGGATAAATAAAATCCCCATGCAACATTTCTTGTGCACCTAGAGGAAGAAAGCTGAGTTTAAAGCAACTTTCAGAAAAACAAACACACTAAATTGATAAGGAATTTCTTACTTCTTAATAGACTACTAGCACTCATTTTTCTGTCTATCAAAAAGACACAAAATCATCTGCAAAAGATCCGAACCTAGAATTGTGCCCATCATCTTTTCACAGTCCTTATAAAGTGCAAAGTCCTTCAACTATGATCCCATAAGTTTATGGGTTAACCTTTGCTATTCCCTGTATTCAGAGCTTCTCCACAAGGTCATACATTTGGAGTTCTGAACTCGTTTCTGATCCCATATGCCCATATGCCAAGAAAATTTTACATTGATTCATGGAGTCTGATTCCCCATTGTAAAATGTTTGCAACTGCCTCAGTTGTTTTAGGAGCCCTGAGAAAGGATCCCTCTCCTTTCCTTCAAAGCTTCCTGTGAAGTGGTGTCACAGAGTGCTTACACAATGGGCCGCTGATATCAAGGCAAAGGTGGTCCTGTAAATTATTTTGATATGGGTATATTTCCTCATATTTGCTGTAATGCGCTTTACCAGAAAAATCTCCTGGATTAACAGTGGCGGGGATAGTAACTTTTTAACCATGCTGCCTGAACTCTCTTCAGAACAGATCTAAGAGCAAATTAAAGAGTTGTAATAGACTAATGACTTATCTATGTGATTATTGTCATTATTGTCAAAGAACTGAAACAGAAAAAGTTATCTCATGGATGGATTTAATGAGCCAGCTCAGACTATTCAGTGTTACCACAGCAATCAGACTGACTGTATGTAAAACACTTTTCCATGAATATTTTTTGAGCCTCGGTAATAATCAGTTATGCACCAGTGTAGACTGACTAACCATCCCATATATCTTGCATTACAGACTAAACAGATGGTTTTAAACCCCTCCCTTTGAAATCATTATGGCCTCTGGAGCAGTGTAGAAGATGATAACAAATCCCAGGAATAAAGGGGATATAATGTCGTAGTTGTTGCTTCAAAATACAGGCATTTAATATATGATGAATGACTATTTATGGTTTTTATAATACCATCTGTGTGCATAGTAATTTTGCCATAAAAACTAACAGGTTTCTAACTATCCTGATTTTCCAATGTAATAATGAAAACTCAGTAGTCAGGGTTAGTTTCCTTCTTGCCTTTACAACATTTGTAGAATCACTGTAGAATAAATTATTGGCAAGAATGAACTAAAAGGAACTAAATACATTGAGGAATTGTGTTGACACATTGCAGTACATGAGAGTAAAACTATTGATACAGAGTGAAAAACAGATTTCCCTGAAGTCAATTGGAATTTCGCTATTGGATTCCACATTGCCAAAATTTCACTGCCAGTATAGAGTTTGGCTATTTTTACCTTAAATTAATTAACCATTAATCTCTTTTCCTACCCTTCTCCACTTGTTTTCTCCTCTTCCTACTCTCCCTCTCTCCTTACCTCTCTTTGGTCCCTGTCCGATATGTGCTGCATCTGCCAGGCAGTTAAATTTTAAAATAGCTTTCCCTTTGAAGTGCTAATACCAGCACTGCTATTTCTGTAGCAAGTAACTTCATTGACTGTTGTGGTTTGCTTTTACTCTTTGTTTTGTGTGTTTGTATGTGCATATGTGGATGCTATGTGATTTTAAGAGTGAAGTAGAAAAAATGGAAATAAAGAAAAAAAATTCCCAATTAAGTTTTATAAATGAGAGTTAAATCCCAGCTGCTCCACATCAGGCTGTGATTTTGTCAGATCTCATGAGCTAAGCAGGTTGAACTTGGTGAGTAATTAGATAGGAGACCTCTCAGGAAAGCCCAGGGTGCTGTATGTGGTGCACAGAAGATTCAGGAGCTGTGACAGTTCCTCTTCAGAAAGGGTAAATCATTGCTTGTGTTGTTCTTCCTTCATTGAATCCATGTGTGGCTATGAAACATGACAGTCCTGTGCAGAAAATCTGTTCCAGAAAATAATACTTTTAATACTTTAATGCTGCCAGAAGGTAGGAGGATGTTCTGAAAGGACCACTTTGTACACACACTCATTTACAGCCTTTAACCATCTGGCCAAGGATAGGAATGTAGATGAACTGTACACCAGAGACAGAGTACTGGACCTTTGATCAGCTCCAGCATGTGAAGTATTCCATTTTTGTGTACTGAGCACTTGAGCAATCACTGTTGTCTTCTACAAGATGTCTCTTTTTGCTGTTGCATATGATATGTATGTGTGTTTAAACTGTCCTTATGTGACCATTTTACACAGTGCTGTGCATTTATTTAGCAAAGTTAAAAAAATGTATTCCATTCTTGGGTGTTAACCTTAAGGATTTTGTGAGTTCTGACTGATGCTGTGAGATTTAAAAAGCTCAGAGGTGGACATTTTAAATATTTTTGCTTCATTCATGAGTGTGTTGCATCTTCCACGTAAGTTTTTTCATTGACTTACAGGTATAGAAAAAAAGCCACCGATTAATAATGAAGTCAGAAATGACATGTGCACTGAGAAAATTAATCACTTGCCCTATGTGGATTACTCTCAGAGCTTCCTTCAGGAAAGATAATTTGAGATAACTGTTTCCTGGTCTGTATAAGTCAGGGACGTACTTATACTTTGATGAGTTTAACAGTGGGTCAAAGCTTGATGGCTTTTGTAAAGCTAGGTCCTCTTGTATGGCTGTTTCTTTGAGATGCTTCTGTTTGTTTACAAAAAACTGCAAAATCCTATTTCCTTGAACAAGGCACTGGAGTATTTCTTCACTTCTTGCTCCAAGCCACTTTCAGCCCACTACCCCAAAAGACTCTCTTCTTTTCTAAGCTTCTTTCAAGGCACCTGGGGGCAAAGTCAAAAGATACCTGCCTACATTCTCTCTATTTTTTTCTGGACTTGCTGGAGAAGGGATGTAGGTGTGTTGTGGAGGTTACAGACACCTAAATCTTCATATAGAAGTTGAGAATAAAAAAAATTTTCATCTTTATAGGAATGTCTTTTTGATTTAGCAGGTCCTTGGGGTATTTGAAAGATAGCTAGACATAGCAGTCACAGCTCCCAAAGCATAAATGATACTTAGGGAACTTAAGGGAAGGCACACCTCTGAAAATACAGGGTGGGAATTCTGTAAATCAATTAATAATGATGTGTATACTTCTAGATGAGATTTATATCTTTAATAATAGCATGTATATTTATATCTGAGATCTATCACTCTGTCACATAGGTTTGTAACTGTGCCCAACAGCTGGTCAAAATTTGGAGGTTTGTTGATTATTTCCATTAGATAGGGGAGCTGTTAATAGAGATTGATCTTTTATCAGTGCAGTCCTATTTCTAAGAAGCAACATTTTAAAAAATCTTCTTTCTTTGAGCATAGCAGAAATTATACAAATTGAAAAAGCTTTTTATTTTTCAGAGATTCAACCCGTAGCAGTTTGTGCCAGCAGCCCAAAATCTGTCTAGGTTTACTCCTCAGTACCTGTTCTTTGGCATTAATTTGACATGAGCTTCTACATATTTCCTCTTTCTCCATATTTATGCATGTCCTACATGCATAGCCTACATACATTGTGTCACTTTTATTTGTATCCTTCTTAAGAAACAGCAAAACCACTCCACCCACTTCATTCACATTCTGACACGGCTTTTTCAAGCTTTTGTTTTGTACAGAGATGTGTAATTGTGTTTGGGGATTAGAGACTAAAGTCATTTCAGTTACCTGTTTCAGCAAAGGAGTGTAATGAGTTCTTACATCTATCTCAAATGAAGAGGGACAGCTATACCCAAGAGCTGCAATGAGGTTTACCTGACCCATAATTTTACAGCATTATAAACCACATTTCAGCTGAAACATCGGGGCTAGAAAAACAAGAATGGTCTTGGTTCAGTATTGTGGTGTAGTGAGTTTTCCTTCCACTGATCTCATGTCTGTTCCTACAGAGGCAGGAAAAGCATTGAGGTTCTGAAGGGTAAGCCTGCAATATGATTTACTCTTTAGCAAATGGCACAGCTTCAGGAGGATGCTCAGAGATTGCATACTGTAGACACCAGCCTTGTCTGCAACTTGCCCTAGCTTTGTATAGATAATTTTGGACTGTTTTCGGGGTGAGAGAACTACAATGGCAATTGCACTTTAGTTACAGTCTTTTTCTGAGTCTGCAGAAGCTCAGTTGGACTAGCAATTTGGAGTAATATGGTTTTTTGGGTCATCTCATTTCTTGCTGTGATTTTTCAGTCAGCCTTCCTATTTTCTCTCTTTCTTCAGTTTGGTGATACAATTTAAGGTAATGCAATTGACATATGAGTGAGGATATTTAAAACTGAGGACAATTTTTAGAGTCAGAAATAATGTATATAGTGAAGTGTTTCAGTTTCAAAAATTATATACACTTGTTTGGAATGCCTCAGTAACCCTTCAAGAATGACAGAATTGCCTGTCTTTCAGAAAATGTCTGTCATCTTTCAACATCATTGATGTCCTATCAGTATTTTGTGTCTATTGCTTTACTGTAATAAGGATTTCTAACAGTTTTGCTCACTTCACTAAGAAAAAGTCATTTCATGAAAATTAAGATGTCAGAAATTACAATCCTCAAAGACCAGATAAACATGAGAGAAGATGCACTTCTCTGGAATATTTCAGAGGTTGTTATTGTATTGAATAACAGAAGTTGCCTATGTCAAGCCCTGAGCTTTTATATGATACAATTCCCATAAGTTTTATAGAGATTGAAATCCATATTTTTCTAGATAATCTGACTTTTATAAAGCTGAGAAGAGAAGCTCTTTGGAGAATGAGGAAAGTTGAGTTGAACTCACTCTTAATTAACACTAGTGCTTTGAATACCAAAAGGTAGACCTGCCCCCTTATTTGTCAGTTATTTAATTCACTGAAAATTAGTTGAAAATCAAGGCAAAAGACACTCTTTATGCCTTGAGTTTTAGTCTGTGCCTCAGACTGAATAAAAAAAATCATAATTCATCTGAAACCACAATTTCCATGTAGTAGACAGAATTAGTCATAAATCAGACCAACTTCATGAACCTTAACAGACGAATAACTGTGACCAAGCTTTGAATATTAAGCCTTGAATCAAGAAAATGTCATATGGCCTTCAGGCCAGGGATATTTCATATAGATGTACTATTATCATTTGCTTTTAGTTTTACTATATCAGGATTGAGTCCATCATGCAATATTCTTCCTTCAATATACTTTATTTTCTAGAAGTAAACCTAGACACATGTATGCTTTTATATTTAATATAAGCTGCTGTACCTAGGGATTTCATGTCAAATGTAGTGAACCCTCAGAGAAAATTCAGTGAATGCAATCCTAGCTCTGATGAATTAACTAGAACAATTTATTTTATTTTTGTGTGATTGAGATTTCATCCCAAGTCTTAGACAGAGATGGACCAAGACCAAACATCTAGATGTGACAGCACTGAAAATTGATTCACAATATGAAAATAAATATTACTTGAAATACTTTTAGTGAATCTGTGTCCATACAACTTCAGATGTTGTGGTAGTGGAACTATGCATCCATCTTTTCATACCAATAAGGTATCAGCAAGGATATTAATCATTTCGCAGAAACGTAAATTTGTACTTCAATAAGTAACAATAACATAAGAAATCCAGGCTTTGAAATTTTGTATACTTTGATAGTTACATAGTTCTACCACTCTTACTGAGGTGACACATGAATAAAACTGCCCAGGCAAGTGAGTTCTGTAATAAGGAACCTGGAGAATTTCCAAAAATAGAAGAACTGAGTGAAAAGCATAGAAAATTGGTCCACTCTCCCCCCTCTCTAGCCATGGTGATTTTTCTTTGAATTGTAGTACTAGGCCATTTCTAAGTTGGAAATATAGCACAGCAGATAGATGACTTTTACTAGGCTACTCATGAGTGGTTTTCTCCTTTGTTTTTAATTATTCTTTGTCTTTATCCCAAACTCTATAACAGTTGACACCTCATACACCATCTCATGTAACACCTTTGCTTTTTCCAGAGTTTAACCTGGAAGGAGTCATCTCTGTATGGGCAGCTACTGAAATGGAAGACAAGAAAACCTCTATAAAAAATTATGAAGCGGGTAAGGACCTGCAAAGTAAGAGAGTTTATGCTGAAAAGAGATCAATGCATAAATGTTATTTGCTAGGTTTGCTAAGACTCAGTTCTTATTATTTCTGTATCCATTAATAAATTCATTAATAATCTTAGAAAATAAGAAAATGTGTAATTTGCTGTTGATTCCCAGCTTGTCAATAGCACACACAAAATACTGGAGCCAAGAAATGGCTTGTAGGATAACAAAATTCAAGGTTATGCACCAGAGCCAGATAAAAATTTTGGTATAATCCGATAATTTGAGAGTCAAAAGCTGACACGAGAAAGGCATGAGAAGGACTTGTTGGTATTGAGCACAGCAAAAACTGAAAGTTATCTACATAGGAAAGTCAACAAAGAAAGTGAGGCAAAGCCCACCTTTATTGGTGTTTAAATGGGGGTGAAGAGACCATTGTGGGCATTACAAGTAAGAGTTTACTAGAATGTCATGTATAAAGCCCTGTCCATCTGTCAGAGTTTAAAAATTACTAATTCAAATTGTAATATATCATAGACATCGTTGGGGAAATTTAAAACTTGATTTATGGAAAGAGATTGAAAGAGGATCTGTTTCAATTGAAGAAAAAAGTGAGTGTCGTACATAAATATATCAATAGGTGAACAGAAGAGAATAATACTTATAATGTTCTGGGGAGAGAAAGAAATGGGACAATTTCTAATCAGGGGAGCCAGTGCATGTTCAGGCTCTGCCTTCACTAGGAAGAGTGAAATTAACTCATTTTAAGATGAAGCACTGGGTTACAGAAGATGTTATGTAATGTCTGCTAAAAAGCAGAGTTTTGGATTGGTGATTTAAGGTTTGAGGTTTTAATCTCCAATTTTTTATGTTTTCAGATGAATACATCAATTTTTGCAGGAAACATTTGATTCTGATAAAATCCTTTAAAAAAAAAAGTAGAACAATTCATTCTGCTATTATGTCATTATCTTGGAACACCAGTACCAAGTGCAATGAAGTAATATGGTGGATACAGTCTGTGTTACCCTATTTCTACTTAATTTTAAAAGTTCAAAATCAGCTTTATTTGTGTTCTTTTCCTACAGGACGAATGGCTACTATTATAAACATGAACCTTTAGAACTCACAGATAAAAATGGGAAAATCTGGAAAAAGAGGACAATTATGATTTTTCTCTACAGAAGACAAGTATTACTTTTTTAGAAGAAAATTCAACTGTGATTATGTGCTATTGTGCTGTGTAGTCTAAATGCAGCATTCAAGTATTGAACCTAGAGATTTTTACTCCCGCTATAAGTGCAAACCACAACACAGCCTTAACTGTGGAGTTAATTACTCTTTTGTGTATGAGCAGCACAAATCTACAGCATAACACAAAAGGAAAATTAACGTGTCATGTAAATGATTTTTTCCCACAAAACTGCTCTACTTTTTCATTTATTTTCTTCTTCCTCCTTACACAGCTTTAAACCTCTTATGATTACCTGTCTCAGGGCTTGTGACAATTTGGGGATCTCTCTATGCAAAGCTTATGAACTCTGTGTGGTACTTGGAAATCTCTATATATAGCTGTGTCAGCTTGGAGATTCTTTGCTAATCTAAAATCCACAAGAGGTGATTTTTGCTCCTGGCACATGATCAATAAGGAATTGTTAAACCATGATAATATCCTATTCAAATATATTCCCCTGAAGTATGACAATGGGTAGGCAAACCTGGTTTTATAGATGAAGTGAGGCAGTGATAAGTAAGTGATAAATCATCTATTCTATGCAAATTTCATCACCTGACTAAGGACCTACCTGACTAAGAAGGTAAGGTGGCATCTTGCCTGGTGTTGTAAGGTGCATCTTGTATTGAATATTGGAGGGAGACAGTGGACTTAGAGGACTTCTGCCTATGTTTGGAGTGGAAAATGAAGGCAGAGAAAGGCAAAGGGTTTCCTGCATTTAACAGCTGTTCTGAAACCCTTAAAATCACAGTGGTCTTGTGCCCCTTCTGTGAAGAACTCAAAGTCCAGCATACTGCTAGTTTAGCAAATGGTGTTTGAAGAAATGGGCGCTGCCCTCCGAAGACAGGGCAGCAAAGCTCTGTGCCGGAGGACTGGGGCAGGAGCCGGTGTTGCTGCCTCAGCAGACCAAGGCAAGCTCACATGGACACCAAGGATGTGTTGCATGGAAAAACCTGGCTCCAGCAACTGGCGCGCGGCCGAGCAGCTGTTTTCACCGAGGCTGAGGAGGGGTTTTGGACACATTCGTGCAAATGAGTTTGGTCCTGCTACCGTGATCACGGCCGCACGGATGCCCGGGATGCTCGTACTGCCCGGCTGGTCCCTCCGAGCCTGCAGCTCGGGGCGCCGGGGCCCTGCTCCACGGCCAAGGCACCCGGCGGGCTGCTGGCAGCCAGGAGACAGGGAAGGGCTGCAGCTCCCGAGGAGCTGAGGATGCTCCCGCGTCCAGCTGAGCGGTGGCTGCAGCGCGCTCTGTGGCGCGGAGCCTTCCCAACTTCCCACGGTTACCTCGCTCATCCCGCCCGGCTCCCAGCGCGGTCCCGCCGGCCGGGAGAGGGGCTGCCGCCCGGTGACCTGTCCGGGGAGACCCCGCCCTCCCTCAGGCCGGCAGGGCTCGGGCACCCGCGGAAATCCGGGCGCGGCATCCACCCCTCCCTCCGCTCCGGCGGAGCCCTGAACGGGGGGCGAACACCGGGCGAAGGGACCGTCCCGTGCGCCCTGCCTCTCCCAAACCCCCGCGCCTGCCTCCTCCCCTGGTCACTGGGACTGATGAATTAATCATGATGTGGCTGCTGTTAATGCATTTATGTGGAGCGGGCTGTGCCAGTGGCTCGCGGCGCGGCGGGTGAGGGANGGAGTCGGGACGCGCTCCCCGTGCCCCGGCAGCCAGGGAAGGGGCAGGGCAGGCGGGGCGCGGAGGGGGCAGCTCCAACTTGCCGGCAGGGAGACAGGAAGGCTCGGGTTGCCGCGGGAGATGCGCGGGGTGTGTTCGCTTCGCGTCCCCGAGGTTCCCCCAAATCCTGCCCGTGGTTTAAAAATCGCTCTCTTGGCATAAGTGCGCGGGAGCCAGGCTCACTTTATCGCCGCTGACGCTGTCGAAATCGCTGTGGCTCCAACAGTAACAACAGCGAGCCCCCTCCCTGCCTCCCTCCCTCCTTCCCTCCCTCCGCCCGGTCACCCGCTCCTCGTGAGAAACCGAAGGCTGATATTCCTTTAGCTTCATCTTCCCCGCTTACGCGAAAGTGAGGAAGACTTGCTAATTAATTTACATACGAGGGAATGATGGAAGGAAGGAAAAAATACCCCGTTGCACCTGCTCCGCCGAGACTTGTCATCTGAATCTGGAGGAGAGCTATAAATCATGTAAAGTGTTCGCGGTGGAGTCGGCTTCTTCTGAGAAATGTAGGATTATGTATCCAAATGCTGAATTTATATTTCCCACTAGGAAAAGACTGAAACTCAGGTCAGATATAAACTACATCATTTCATTTAAAACAAAACTGTAGTTATTTATTGTAATTCTAGAGGGGATTTTTCTTCTCTTCTGATTAAATAGAAAGTGCTGTTAGAGCATGTAGTACTGATTTTCCCATTACAGCCTGAAATCTCTTGCAGAGTTGGAGGTGATGGAGTGTAAGGATGGTGCTTTAGAATCACATATGTCCTCTTATTTTTGCTACACATGAAAAGACTGAGAATAACCAGGCTGGTTTACCTTGTTTTTAGTGTGTACAAACTCATATTTTCTGAGATACAGGACGGGGAAAACTTGGACAAGGGGTAGCACAACTTCCATTGAAAATGTTGACTTTCTCAACTACAGCAACTAAAATCTGTGAGATGTCTGCTTTGATTATTTCCACCTTTTGAAAAACTTTAAAAAATGTCATAAGCTACATCCAAGAATTTCTCTTACTGCCTCTAAGGCAGTACAGTAATTGATCTTGATGCTTGCCTGCTAAATGAGATGAACTGGGGAGACCTACTGTTCCGTAAGATGTTTGTATTATTTGTGTGCCAGGTATTTCATCATAAAATACAAAATGACAGCTTTAGTCTGATGAGATCATGGTTTCATATTGTAGAAATTATTCATACTTAATTTTGTGACTTTTCATATATTTCACTCGGTTTGTTGCTGGCAAAATTAGACTGAAGTTTTGTCATTTCAAATGGAACTGATTTGGATTGGAGTTAATTGCTTTAGTAGCCTAGTGTATTTTTGACAAATATGTAAATGGCAAATATTATTAAAATTTTTTGTCCCACTTACGTAAAAATACTGCTTTTTGATTAAAAAGATGCTATGAGTTATAGATGGATCCTGTACATTGCTTTAGAATGAGGGAATTAAGGAGTTTGTGTGCTTTGGCAGCACGTGTGATTTGCAAGTTTCATGAGTTGTGGGCTTATTGTAAAAGTGTGTGTATGTGTGTGGCAAAAGACTGCTATGCTAGTAGAAGAAACTAATAATAAACACAGAAATCTGTGAGGTAAGCAAGAACATATGAGCCAGGCTAACCACTCAATATGCTTACTTTGAAAGCAAGCCTGGATGCAGTAGTTTTCATATCACTGTTCTACAGCAACAAAATAAGGGAGACAAAAATAAGCACAAGCCAGAAATAAAAAGACAAAAATCTAAAAGAAGACTAGTCAGGTGGAGAAAAACATTTAGAAATCAAGACTTTTGGTCAAATCCAAGACTGCAGGTCATTGTTAAATGAAATCATACTCACATATGCAGCATTTTTATGGCATTTAAGGTGGAAGCCTTAATCTAGACTATAACCAACCAATTAAAAGGGATTCAGTTGTTGAGAATTTGGTTTGTCACCAAATAAGAAATGGTAGAGGTCAAATGACAGTCAATAAAAGTGGAGTTCATCTTTGAACTTGGAACAGGAGAAAAATTTGTTTTCTTTTCCAAATCTTCTGTCTCTAACTGGAAATCCTGTCATGGACACCAATCCACAAAGTGGTCAAAAATTATTTATTAGTGAACATTTCTTGTTTTGCAATACCATTATAATAGAAATACTTTTTTCCCTGTAACTGGCATTGTTCTGGTCAGTGCTTTGGCTTTGCAAGTCATATATGAAATATGGGAGTTCTGATTTGGGGTTTGAACAATATATGTCACTGCATAAATTTAAGTCCAGTGTACATTTTTGTTTGGCTGTCAAGTGTTGGATTCACTTATATTGGAAAAACGTTTGCTTCATTTCTAAAACAAAATTGTCATGCAGAGGGAGGTGGGGAATTGTGTTCACACTCACCAGATTTTGTTGGCCTTGCAACAATGACTTTTGTTTGATACAAGGGATTGTGGGGTAGGTGAATGACAGACCCGCCTACATTTTCAACATTTGCAACAGGTTGAGCATGCTTTTTGGGTCAGGAAATCACAGTGCTGCTGTTTATTGATGGACACATCTTCGAAAGGAGCTGAATGGAGAAGAGTTGGTTGTCTGCAACATTTCTCAATGTTCACTTGCTGCTATACAAATAATAATGTGACAACTGCCCAGTAGCTATAGACATGTGAATATGTCCTCTCTATTTTTGGCAGCTGTTTTTGCTTTATCCACAGCCATGGAAAACTTCTGAACGGGTTGTTCAATGATTAACATGAAACTACCATGTTATAAAAAGGTGGGGATAGTTGTATGTCTTAACAGACAGGTTAAATTACATTATTCTGAATAATGACAACATTGAGGTGTATTTGCTTTGAGTATAATCAAATTCCCTCTTTGACTGTTTATATAGTAAGCAGGAATCCATTCAACTGGCAAGGAGGACAAATATTTAATGAAGACCCAAAGAGGCAATATAATTTCTGTATGTTTGCAGTACACTGTTCTGTTTAGCTGCTGATTAAATCTTTTGATCTCAAGGAGATCTTCTAGTCATCTGCTTTGATGCAATATTCTATAAAACCATTTAAGCTAGAGGGGTAGGAGTTTAAGATTGTTTTGTTTTAAAGATAAAAATTGCATGAGGTCATCTCACAGCCCTAGTTGAACTTCAGTAGGAATAGTGTGAGCAAAAAGTCTGGGAAGGTGGGGAGCAGAACAGGGAGTACTTGATCACCGTAGTAATTCAGGGCTGAAGAAAAGACCTTTCCAAGTTAAATAACAATCTTATCTAACTTCAGTTATAAAGTCATCACAGTCTACCTTTAAGTACATTGCCCTGTTGCTCTTTCTGGAAAGATGTTTCAAAACCTCTCTCCTAGTGCTTAGAGCTTTCTTTGAACTTTCAGCCTAAATATATTCTTTGTATCCTAATTTTTAATCTCTCTGTATTGTTATTTAAAACCAACTCCTTTCTCAGTGTGTAGCCCTCAATAAATTATAAACATCGATCATGTGTCTTCCTCAGCTTTTATGTGCTAGGATCAAACAAGCAGAGCAAGCACCTTTTACTCTCTGTGGCAAAACAGAATAAATAGGAAGATACAGAGGCTAGTAACTTGAGTCTCCTGAATTCTGAACCTTGTACCTGAAGTGTTTGCTCAAAGTCTTGAATAAGACTGTTAATGCTCCCTTCGGTCTTTTGAAAATACTTTGTCAGACACTGGTGAATATCAAGTTTGTTTTACCCGTAGGCCAGGTTAGTTTAATCTGTTAACAGTAAACATGGGTGTGTGATTTATCTTTTTGTGTTGCTCTCAAATGATAAGAGACCATCACAGAAATAATCACAGAAATTCTGCTATTCGTTATCATGTGGCTTTGAGGAGTAACTAAAGGTTTTGCCTGTGCAAATGCTCCTCCAATTTCTTCTGTAAGTTAGCAAGAACCTCCCCTGTATCAAGAGGGCTTTCTGTAAGCAGTTTTTATCAAAACACCTCTGCTTTTCACCATGTTTACAGACATGTAGTAAGATGAGTGTGAAGAACAATTTTAAAGAAGTCCATTCAATATGTTACCATTAGTCACCTTTATATCAACTTTATTTTTGTGTTATGCTTGTATTTCCAACTCAGTAAATAATTGCTGGGTGATACCATATCAAATTCTTTACTGAAATCTGGAGAGAGTGGATTCTGGATGTCCTTTCTCATAACATTTGCTTTTAAAAGGATTGGCTTCTCCCTCCCACCAAGCATTTATAAATACTGATTAAGATCCCTCCTGAGCCTTCTCCAGGATAAAGTAATTCAGCTCTTTCTGCCTTTCTTCAGATGCTCCAAGACCCATATCTTCTCTGTGTCCTGGATATACATACTGGATGTACACCAGTATGTCCATGTCTGTTCTGTACTGGGGAGCCCATAACAGAAGGCAATATTTCCAGATGTGACCTCACTTGTGCTGAGGGGAAGGATCATCTCTCCCAGCCTGCTGGCACTGTTTTTCCTAACACAACAAGTGTTGACTTGCATTGCTACGTGGGCACTTTGCTGACTCATGTTCAACTTCTTGCCCACCAGGACATTCCCCATCCTTTAATGCCCAGTTCTTTACCCCTGGTTGTTCCCAAGACTTTTACCAGTCCGTACAGTTATTTCTCTTTGGGTGAACAATGTGTATTTCCTTTTGCTGAATTTTATTGCTCCAGCCTGCTGAGGTCCCACTAATGGCACAACTACTCCTTATTTCACACACTCTGCCAACGAGCCCTCAGTCCCATTATTCTGGTCTTTAAGGGAAATGGCCCCAATACCAACAGGGGTGCATGATTAGTAATGTTCCCACCTGAACTTTGTGCCACTGATCACAATCCTTCAAGCCCAGCAGTTCCACTGCTTTCCATTTCACCTCACTTTCGTGCTTCATTAATAATAATGTAATTGTTAGTAATAATAGTAACATCAGTAATAATTTTACTACTGCTTTGTGACCAGGAAAATTAACAGATAAAAATATCTCTTCACCATCTTTCCTTGCTCTGGTTTAATAGCACTGGCACGTGTGTGTACACACGTGCACCAACTGACAGTTGCCTGTTTGTCTGTGTTTGAGTATATGACTGTGAATTACTCATACCATATGTTTGACACAGGGAAGATACTATTTTACATGTCATACAGGCACTGCATTATTTTTTGCATTAGATTTATTTCCCCACCTCATTTTTATAAGTCAAATGAACCTCTGGGCTTGTTATAGTTATGAGGAATTTGAAATACACAATCTTGAAATTTATTGCAAAGTACAGGTGAATTAATTTCTTTATAGCTGATGTTTTTGAAGCCAAATGTCCTTTCATTCAGGTGAAGAAATTGTGTACCTTATGTTAAAAAATGCAAGAGGTTTTTTTTATGTTTCCTTCAAATAGCAAAAAAAAATTTGAGAAAAATTTCTTCTATATTCCATATTTTCTCTTGCTATTCACACTCACCTGCTTTGCCAGCAGCAAAAGTGAGAAAAGACACTGAACTACCCTCATCGCAAGCAATACTTAAGATTGTAGGGTGAGACTCAGTGCTCTGTGTTTAAGCTCAAATTATTTAAGTTTGGTCTAGGATCAAGCTGTTTTGCTGCAGGAAAATTTATTCAATATTGCTTGAAGAGGAGTTTTCTGTTTCTTTAGCAAGTGGCTGATACATTTGCTTTTAACTAAAAAAGATCTATTTTTTTGTTTCTGTGCATATGGAAGAGTGATGTAAGGAACTTTTTAATCAAATGGCTTTCCATTTACAGAATACTGCAAAGATAGCACATAAAATACTGAAAATTATGATTCTCTTTTTTCTCTGCCTTGAAATGAGGATATAGTGTCCTAGGGACAGTGATGAGCTAATTGTACTTACAACTTAATACCTTGACACTGATTTTGAGAAGCAATCTAGTCTTTGCAGTTTGATTCTGAATTCACATACTGTAGTAAATCCATCAGAAAAATGGGAGAATTTTCCTTCTCTGTGTGGTGCTAAGGCCTCTCAGGATGCCTCCAGAATTTGGAGAGAAATGACTCTTGGCATATTAACTGCAGTGAACTGGTGGGAATTGAAAAATTGTGAATGGGCACCTGTGCAAGTATGCAGCTCTAGCCTTTACTTTTTATTTCCAAAATCAATATAAGTGCATATATGCTCATCATCTGAATTTCAGAAAAATAATTGCTTTAGCTTTTTCTTCTTTTTGTTGCTGTCCATAATTTCCTGTTAACCCTGTACATCTGTTCAACTTGGAAAGGCAGAGCAAATCCTTTTCAACTGAAGTTAAAGGTGCAGATATAGTTACTAAGTAAAATGTTACACGTTACCTGCAGAAAAATTGAGAAAATTATTTAATATTTTTTCCTACTACAATTCTCCAAATTGCTAACCAACCATTTTGTGTCATTTAAGTTTCTGCAAGTAAAGAAAACTGTTCAGAGAGGTAAAAAATGTGCTTAACTTTTTGTAAACTGCAAACAATAGACTTTTTTTTTCCAGAAATTGGCAACAGAAAAATGTGTTCTGAGGTTGTGTTTATTTACAATGGGATCTTAGTGGATATCTGAAAAAAAAATTGAAGTGAGATATTAGGGATATAGATTATTTTGATAAATGGCGAAGTATCAGTTAGTAGAGATATTGGGTTTTAGACATGAATTAATAAGGTAATTCAAATACAAGCAAAACATTTTAGCTTCTGGATGGAGATAAACTGGGCTACTTCTGTCCTTGTCATAATTTAGCATTTATATCATGTTTACAAGGTAAAAAACTCCTTATAGATACTAATCTACTAATACTAATACTCGTCTTCATTACACCCTCTGAAGGCAGGTAGGTGTTCTGCAAATTAATGGTATAGGACCAATATATTTTAGACCTAGAAATCTGCTAAGAGTTTGAATTTTGGTATAAATGTGTTTGAAGTTTATAAAGGGCAGACTATATCTCTCAGAATCCAGAATCAGCTCTTACAAGATATGCTTTCATTTTTAAGGAACAAAGATACAGGGTTTCATTCAGAACACTTGAATAGCATCATGTCTCTTTGATAACAAAGTCTAGTCAGACACAGTTTTTCCTGAATAAAAGTGTTGGATACTATAAAGAACATTTTTTAAGGGTTCACACAGAATAGATCCTTAATTTACAAAGATTCTATAAGATTCTGCTTCCATTTTTTGTGGAAAGGTATTTACACATGGAAAGAGGGAGCTTGTCTCTCCTGTCTCCACCCTCCTTGGTTGACAGACTTTCCCTCCAGCAAGCAGTTGACAGCAATCAGTTTGCGGATTATTTCTGGAAGGAAAAAGTTTACAGCTTTTCTCCAACAGTAAGATTAAAAATAATGTAGCTGTCATCTATTTCCATGGCTTAACTAGTTAAAATCATAGCCACAAAAATGCCATATTACTCAGCTAAGCTGTTCACTGCAATTTATACAGTAAGCAGACCTTATTAAATAAAGGCAGCCAAGCCTTGCAAACAACAGTTTGAAATACAAAATTTTTAAAAATTAGATTTTTACTGGAAGTTCAGATTTTGTTATTTATAGCTTTTAGATACACTAATTCTTTAAAATAAGACTTACACAGATATTATAATGAAATATTTAATATGGTGACCTTGTCACATATGAAGGACATGTAGGTAATTCTCAGGATGAAAGAAGTTCATGTCTTATGACAACCAGATTCTTGAGCATCTTCCAGACTTGGTTCGCATTAATCCTCACAGCACTGTGTTTTCCATTGCACCATTTATAAAGGTAATACTGTCAAGTTTAAGATGGAAAATAATTTGCATTTGTCAGCTTTGGCACTTTCTAATGCTAGATTCTTGAGATGCCGTATGAAAAGAAATAAATTTAAGGGGTTTCTTTTTCTAGATGGCCACAGTCAGAAATCTTTTAGACCTAATCCCCAAACATTAGGCTATTTCAGTCTCACAAATTATGACTCTGTTTCCCTTGCACCACATGCTACCTTTAGTTTATTCTGTAAATAAATAGTTCCATTTACTTAGATGGTGTTTTGTTGGGCTTTAAAAATCTACTTAATTTACAGAATTTCATTGTATGGCTTTGATTTTGTTCTGTACTATACAATGTGAAGTCTTCCAGTAGTTTTGGCAACCTTCTTATAACTGATTTCCTGGTTGTGGTATTTTCCCTTCTGTCCTATAGTAGAGTAATGAAATACCTTACCATGTGTAGACTTTTTTCATGCTTTTAGGGTTTTCTAAATTCAAAATCTGGTACATGCACTGGAGAATGAAGAAGAACAAAAGGCTCCTTATTTTCATATTCGGTTGCATTCTTATCTTAGCTCTCAGTTTCTGGATCCCAAAGTAAGAGCCATGCCTGTACATTGAAAACACTCCTGAGAGTTTAGGCCTCTTTAGCAAGTTAGAGAGATGAACACCTGTGTTGTTTTCACTCTTTTTTTTTAATCCCCCCCCTGCAAAATTATGGAAGTTTAAGGTAGTTGTTTAAATGGTTAATGTCTGGCTTTTTATGCTTGCTCTTTATCTCCTTTATCCTGAGAGTATAAATAGTGCCAGTGATAGAAAACCAAAGTTTCAAAACTAAATTTATCTTGAAAAGAGAACTGTTACGATAATTATGCATAGAGCCTTAAAAAATGGAAATAATATAAATCTTCACTAAATAGTCATTACTCAAAGTTAGATAATCTGCTGTTCTGAAACGAACACTGTATCATCCTTCTTTTGAATCCTTGTGTGGTCACACGCACAGAGCATGGTGCTGTTTTACTCCAAGGAATTGTTNGAAGCAGCTTCCTTTAATCAAATGGAAGCCAATAGAAATACACGAGCATCGAACAGGGCTCTCTGTTGCCTGCTGGGAGATATTTAAATTTGTGCTAGCTTGCACTAGAAAGAAATGCTGTTAAAGCATTTTGTTTTGTTTCTGAAAAAACTCTAATATTCAGTGTATAAAATTGCCATAAAAAAAATTCAGATAATATCATATATACTGATTAAGGCTATTAACTCTTCAGCCAATTGTGGAATAATACCATAAATGTTTTAATATGTTTATTCCTGTACAAGCTGATCGTATTGCTTTATACTATAAATAAAAAATATGGGCTACTCTGTTGTTTCTACTTTACTTTTCGTGATCCAGGGGTATTCTCATTTATTAAATTGAAATAATCATATATATATATATGTATGTATGTATATATATGTAAGGAAATAATTATATAGGTCTTAAATTGCAAGTAGTGTTTCAGTTAAGATGATTTTGCATTTATCTATTAATGACTCCTTGCTAAAAAGGCTAAGAAAAAGAAGAATGTTCAAATTACACAGTAATTTTTAAAAATTATGAATCAAAAAATATCACTTGTCTCTGCATATGGTGTATTATATATGCATTCATATTTTGACACATTCTCTGTCTGTTCAGCCATGTGCTGTTGATCCTGGTCCCATGAAATGTGTTATTTGTGCATAGCTATTAATAGCAATAGCTACTTCATAATTTTTCTTTTGTTTCTTCGTTGTGGATAGTAAGATTAAATTTATTTTTTTCATTCTTGTTATAATCTTATTTTTTTTAACAGATGGAGCAACCAAACATATACTGTGAGTTGTTACACAAGAAGTTTTGGATAACATTCAGAATTAAGTTTTGGGTTTGTAGCTATTGAATGAGAATTGTCAGTATGAGAATGTGCCTTGTGTCCAGTGGTTTAAATGTATTGTGTAATTGAGGTGAATTTGTTCTTAGCACTTTAAAATGTACTTATGTAAGGCATGAAGAAATTTAAGATATCAGCATAGGGTTGGTGAGAAACTTCTGGAGGGAATGTACATGTCCACACACTATTTCAGCATAATATTACCTGAGAAAACGTTGATTGTGTTTAATAGAATTAATGTCTTCCTACTCCTAACTAACTTTAAGGGAACTACAGGTTTCAGGAATCTGAGTTGTAGGACAGAGCTTACCATGCTGGCAGCAGGAAATCTGTACAAGTAGTGGAGTTTGTTTCACTTAACAGAATTTTTTTTTAATCTTTTTATTTAACAAAGAGATAGGGCAAAACTTCTTTCCCCATCTATGAATTATCTGAGGAATTTTATTTCCTAAGTGAACTAATTTATTGTACTACTGGATCTTCAGGATTCCTCAGAATACAAATTCTGCCTTGCAGTTAGTTAGATAAGTATCCAGGTATGAAATAATTTCATCTTGACCTTTCAATATCTAACTTATTTGAATTTTGCCTCTGAGTAAATACCTATTTAGCTTTAATACATCCCTGTGTAATGTGGAATGGCTCTGGAAAGTGATTAACATCTAATTGTTAAGGTAATAAGGAAAACATTTTCCCTATTTGAAGTTTTATACATGATTTTCTTCCTATTTAATGTCAAGAGCATGAGTTTAGGAAGGCTGAATGAAATGGGATGATCTATAAATGGTTTTCCTCCAAGATAACTAGACAATCCTTTCAAAGTTAAACTGAACTAATCATTTTTATTTAAATCTTAATTGGTCAATAAGTATATAACACTTCTGTCTTCTCTCCATTCAGTGAATTTTACTGAATGACCATTATATTTCCTAAGAAATATCTGTACACATAAATCAATATTTTATATTTAATTTGGTCTAATATTCCAGAGTTTTTTTATATTGATGTGACCTCAGATCCTAGCTGGCAAAGCAAGGTGCACACTGTGTGATTGTCTGAGAGTAGCTACTTCATGTGCTCAAGTCATAGAGCCACATTATTTCCCAGTGAAAACGCAGATAAGTCAAAAAAACTATTGTGCCTTCTTGCCAAATAGATTTAATCTGTTGCACGTGAAAGTGTTATTTTGGAGAGGCTAGTAGAGAGTAAACAGAATATAATAAAAAAAAATCCTGTACTGTTCTTTCTGGGGGGAGCAAAGGATATGAAATGCATTGAACAATAGGGTGGAAAGATAAATGCTCCTGTTTTAATGCAGTCTAGGTAAGAGGAATGCCTGGGATTAATCTAGTGGTAAATTACTTTCTATCCTACAGTCATAATCTGTGCTTATTGGACTTGTTATTGTGTGGTAATCCAATTTCTCCATATGACACCAGTGTAAAAGAGAACTGTCTTTGCCTGCAGAGACCAGTGCCATCTATTTTCCTGCTCATCTCTTTCACAGACCAGAAAGTGATTGTACACTGCACTGCATTTCTAAGCACAGCCTTCTTTGCCCTTCATTTGGCATTCTTTGATTCTTCATTTGGCACAGAAAATTCCAGAACTGAGTCTGTTTGGATCTACTGGGCTTGACTTTATAGATGAGGCTCAGATTGGCTGTCAGTGGAAAAGCTGAGCTTTTTGCTGTGAATAACCAACAGTTGGCCAGCAGCTGTATGTGGAAAGGGCTCAACTGTAGAGCCTTGTTGTGAAAAGCCAGTGTTTTATCATCCATAAAATTGGTGTCTGAAATCCATCTGCAGCCAAGTGTTAACAGATCACTCAGGTTAGAAATTAACAATCTCTAGCAGTGATAGCCAATTCCTGGAGAAAACCATTGATATTAGAGGAATTAGCCACTGTCTTTCATTTAAGAAGCATCAGAACAAAGGTATGTCACTCAGTAAAATAGCAATACATGCAGCTGAGGGGTTTTGCTGAAATAAACCTTAGAAGAAATGAGAAAATGGCACAAAAGTGAAAAATTAAGCAAATGCTCATGACCTTGTAAATGACTACTTGAAGTGAATTCAGACACTGCTTTGTGAGAGCTTTTAGATGGAATTGTAGGTGAAGGAAAATAGTAAGGAACAGAAAACTTCCTTGCTTGTGATTTGTTGCGCTAAGAAAAGCAGAAATTTACCTCTGTAAATAAGCAAGATTACACCAGACACCAAGTTCCATCATCTGTTTCTTAATCAGAAAAAGCTTGGAGAGCTATGTAATTTTATGTAGCTGTCTAGGTCAGCTGTAGTTGAGCTGATTCCACCTTTAGCAAGAACCAACTCCTTTCATGCTAAAATAATCAAGAAAAGAATGGAAAAGACAAGTCCATCATGGTTTGAATCATTCCATCTCTGATCCGTGTAATTGGCCCAAGGGATTGCTAGAGAACTTCAGTTTTCTCATTTATTTTTTTAAGAGCACTTTAGTCTTCTAATCTGCACAGTGCACTCTCACTTTTTAGAGACTTGCACCTGCTTCCACTGAAATGTCTGAGAAGCCAGACAGGGTATTGGATGAGGAGAGGTCTGAGCACCCTTCTTGCCCCTGACTTATTAAGCAACTGTTGAGCAACAAGAACTATATTTGTTGAAGCCAAACAGTGTCATGTTGAAACTGGGAAGAGAATAATTCTTCCAGAATGGAATGTTGATTTTTTATGTTGTAGGTAATACAGGTTTCTTTATCCATACTTGCTTAAAAGTATGAGAGCCTGTGATCTGCAGCATGTGCAGTGTGCAAGATGAAAGAGTCTACCAAAAAGGGTTATTTCCTGCACCATTTTGTCCCTTGCTGTATGTGTAAAACTTGTTACAGAATTAGCATTTAACATTTCTTTCTTTTATCTACCTCAAGACCTTTTTTTTTGTTTGTTTGGTTTTTGGTTTTTTTTGTTTTGTTTTGTTTTCTTTTGTTTTGTTTTGTTTAACAGTGGTAGAGCTAGCTCCAACCTTATTCTGTTCCTTTAAAATGAATTGTGAATTCTTCTGTCATAGATTGTAGGCTCATACAATAAATTCAGGTTGGAAGATGCCTCAAGAGGTATCTTGGTCCAGCCTTCTTCCCCAAGAGTGCTGAAGTCAGGCTGGGTTTCCAGTTTTGTCTGAAAAACATCTAAGGACAGACACAGCACCACCTCTGGGGACAACCTGTTCCCATGCCTGACTGTCCTTGGGCAAAAACCACTCTTCTTTATAGGCAGCTGGAGTCTTGTGTCCCAGCTCACATCTGTTGTTTTGTATCCTCCCACCAAGCAACACCCTGAAAAGCCTGACTCTGCTCTTGTGGTGACCTCCTCGTAGGCAATTTCTTTTGTCATTAATAGTTAATTAGTTAGTTAATAACTAATAGTAGTTTTATAGATGTTAAAGTACTCTGCTTCACTTAGAAGATTAGCTTCCTTTTGTGTGGTTCTGATATAAAAAAGCTATTCGAGGCAATTTGTCCTGTGTGTCTTATCTTCTCTGTCAAAGATGTGGGTGCTTAAAGAGAAGGCTCAGAAAGACCTTATTAGTGTTTATAAATACCTAATTGGAGAGTGCAAAGATGAACCCCTACCCTTCTCAGTGGTGCCCAGTGGCAGAACAAGAGGTAATGGACATAAACTGAAGCACCTGAATTCCATATGAACATAAGAAAAGGTTTTTATACTGTAAGGGAGGTTTGGAGTGGAAGTGTTTGGATTTGGGTTTGGTTTATTTATTATAATCTGGAAATAATAAAAAGCAATCTCATGTAGAAGTAAGTTTTACATGATGATGGAAAGATGATATACAAGTTAAAGGGAGTCAACTGAACAACAGCTAAAATATTTTTGTAAGAAACAATTGTTTTTAATATTATATTATTAATTGCCTTTTATTCAGAGACATATATCTGCTGAAATTAGAATAAAATATCTTGGGGTTTTTTTCCATCTGTGAAGCCACTGGGTCTATTTGCTTCTGTAATGTTAAGCATTTGAGTAAAAGTTGTGGGTTATGTCTCCAATCAATTCCTATTGTTCCAAAGGGGGAAAAAAGGCAAAGTATTTTGACTCCCTGTATAACAAAAAAAAAAGTTTATTATTTTCATTATCTCACATTTTATGAAGCAAGTAACATTAATAGAAATTTATTCTACTAGGTGCACAAACCAGAGCAAGCTTGTTTAAGATAACTGTTTAATATAAGTCTGAATTAAAATTTTCCTGAGGCCAAACTTGAAAATTTGTAGAGGCATTTTAAGATTTATGGTTTGTAACTGGAGATATTCAGAATTACAGACTGTTAGCTGAATTGAAAAATAGTGTATATTGAGGGATTACCAAACATTTCTGAGATGGTATTTAAGACCTTTATTTGCAGATAAGTATGTGTTCTGAAATATCAGCATTCTTTGGTTATTAGGGCAAATAAACTTGAGTTGTATCTCATGCAATGATCTCTTGTATCTCTCCAGAATCATTTGGAGCTGATGGTGCCAAGGGCCATATTTAGGTAATGCAGCTCCATAATTCAGCATGTCAGACAAAGCTGTTTGCATCATGTGATTATGCACACATCCCTCTTCATGCCCTATAATTTTGGTACCTAATAAAGATAAAATTAGGATTCTAGACTTTCCAAAGTCAGTGGTGGATTCAGAGATTAATTCAGCTAAGTTAGGAACACAATCTTCATTGATTCCACAAAGGATCCTCATTTCATGCAAACATAAAGAACAACCATTTAATTAAATTACATTTTTTAGGGGAAAGGGAACATTCATTCTGTCCCCATCTTTACCTGACTCCTCCCTCACATAACTTGGAAAGGAAAATAGTTTTCAGTAGACTGTGCTCCTTGTTTTGGTGTTTGATTGGGGTTTTTTAAACATGATCTTTTTTTTATCTTGCAGATCTCACTGTTCCTGTCTCTTGTACTAGTAGATAGAATATCTGAGACTGAAACAATCTGAAAATTGTTTCATTGAAAACTGATCTCTGTGCCACCCGAAGTGGTGTTCTTAGCTATTGTCATCTAAGAAGCCTAAAAAGATAATCAATGTGAATATTTTAATTTTTTTCTGCACCTGTTCCATATTATTGTCTAATTAAAATATATAGAAGATATGTTGCATGTCATTAGCAATTTTGTCCTAAGGCACAGCTCTGTTTATGAAATACTCCTTGAGACCAGCTCTCCTCTGCTTGGAGATCACTTCCCCACCTGTGAAGTAGTCCTGGAGAAACTCAGTAATTCAATATAAATGCATCAGCAACCGAGAGAAAACCACACACTGAGATTTTCCTATCATTTAATGTCAGTCATGGAAGTTTTCAATCAAAGATTGTCAGGCTTCTATTTTTGCATTAGAAAATGTGTCTCCAGTAGATTGGAGAGGTTTTATGAGGACTTTATTTTGAGAATACTGAAAACTAGAAACAAATTTTCTTTCAAAAGCTAAACCTGTAATCCTTCTGAAGTGGCAGCTAATTCACTGATACTATTAAGAATTGTATCTCTGTTCTGGTTTTCTCCTTAGCTAATAAAACCCTAAGAATTTAGTGTGCTTATCCTGTATCCTTCCCCTGCCAGAGCAGTAATTATAGAATGGGTTGGGTTGAGAGGGGCTTTACTGCCTGCCACTGGACCAGGCTGCTCAAAGCACCATCCAGCCTTGAACACTGCCAGGGCATCCACAGCTTCTCTGGGCAACCTGTTCCAGTGCCTCAACCCTGTCAAAGTGAGGCATTTCTTCCAAATTCCAATATAAATCTACCCTCTGCCAGTTTAAAGCCATTCCCCCTTGCTCTGTCACTGCAAGCCCTTGTAAAAGGGCTTAATCCTCTCTCCAGCTGTCCTGCAGGCCCCTTTTGGTACAGGAAGGTGCCTAATGTCTCCCCAAAGTCTTCACCAGCTGAACAGCCCCAAATCTCAGCCTGTTTTCTCAGCCTGTATGTGTATGCCTAGTACTCGGTGATATCTGGATGAACTTTACATGTCTCCACAATTGCTTATATAAATCTGCTACATAACAATAATCTTCAGTTTTACTGAAGTTCTGAAAATGAGGCATTACATGTTTCAACAGCCTGTATCATATTTTGCTGTGAAACTCATGGTTAGAAGGGTCTACCTTTGGGGATTTAGACACTTAAAGAGAGAGCAGAATCTGTATCTGGAGCGATCTGATAAAGGTGTCTTCTTGGTTTGTTTTTTAAGTATAAACAATCTTTGAATAAGTCATGCTCAGAAGCATTTCTGGCAGTATCAAATTTTCTGTTTCAAGTGATAATCATTCCCTCAAATAGAATATTGCCTTCAGATTTTAAAAGCGTTCTTCTAGCTGAAAGTGAACTTTCATTTCTTTTCTCTTATTATCGATCTATGGTGACTGTGTTAGGGAAGGTTTTTCCTGTATTGATAAATTTTGCTAAGAAATTCCTTGCTGATCATTTCACTTACTAAAGCTTTGCTGTTTGGGGCATTAAATGTAAATGGAAATGAAGTTTTGTTGAAGCTTCTTGGTTTTGATGTGTTTACCAGAAACTGAACTGCAAATGCAAATGAGATTTTAGGGACAGATACATACATAGATGTGGATTTCTAGAGGAAATGTCTTTAACCCAAATTTGAATGGCTACATTTCTAATTTTTTTTTTAATATGTAATTATTGTAATAGTTTTTTCGAAGAGAGAAGCAAAAGACACTGTCTCCACCTTAAAGTCACTGCTGTGGAAACACTGCTCACGTCTTTCTTTCAATTTTTAGAACATATTTTTAGAAACAACAACAAGACAAAAAAAAATCCATGAGTAGAAAAAAATAATTCGTTCCGTTTTCCCTCTATCTTATCATCTGGCTTAATTATTATTATACCTTCAACTAGGTCTAAGGAATGCTTTAATTCTATCTCATCTGTCACTAAAAATATCAAATTTAAACTCTCCTGGAGTCATAATTTGTTTTTTTATATTTTAGGATTTGTTTTCAGGAAAACTGAAGAAACATACACATATAAACTCGTATTACACATACATATGCCTTTTTATTAACACTGTAAAATTTTGTCATGTTGCCCTCTGTTTCAAATTGATATTAAAAAATTATTTTTAATATCTTATATTGGTTTTAGTTCAGCCCTCTTTTCCTCAAATTATCTTTTTGGGACACTGGATACAGCTTCAGGCAACACTGTTTGCTATTTGATAATTGATACCAGAGCAATGAAACTGAAAATGGATTTCTCAAACTGAAAATCAGGAACGACAGTGTAGGGCATGGATATAAAGTACTACAGAGCACCTGGTAGCTGCTGATGTTTATGTGCTTGACTAGTTGGGGGTGCTTAAAACTGACACAGCACATTGAGATTTATCAGATTGATAACCATGAGTCCTACAGACATGCTGTGGGCTAAGAGAGACATGGTAAGGTCTTGTCAGGAGTGAAGTGTCGCGGCTGTAATTGTGACAGACAGTGATCCCTACCAGTTCTACAAGTAAATAAATATATAAGCTTCCTATAATGAACCTTTTTAACAGCTTAAATGCAATGTACTTAGGCTCTTTTTCCTTGTCTGATATATAGAAATTTTAAAATATTCTAAATTTTTGGGGTTTATTCTTTATTCTTCAGAAAAAGGACCTGCATTAAAGGTGTCACAAGCACATCCATTTTCTGAGCTGTTTCATTAAGTGATGTGTTTTGTAATATTGTACTTAGAGAAAGGCAATTTATAACTTCAGGCACATAGCTAATTTTGAATAAAAACATTGCTGCTAAAAAGATTTAATATCAGTGGTGTTAAATAGCAATGCTTATTGTTTCAATAAACAAGGCTACCCTTTAGAAACTACACAGTAATCTTTTATTTGTATTTATATATACACCTTCAACTTTCAAATTAAAATCTAGTTGATAGAACTTGATGAATGCATTGGTTTCACCACAGACTGAAGTATTTTGCAGTGGCTCAGAGCCGGCCTAATATGCTTTAATTGCACATTCTTCAATCCCAATTTACAAATTTCCTTTTTCTTAGTTGCCTTCCATCTATGGTGACTGTACAGATACTACTGTGGCACAAGTGGACTTTAAAGGTAGTTATAGATTATAATAAATTTGTAAAGCAACAATAATTAAAAATATTTACTCTTATTATAAAACAACAAGAGTCAATATTTTCAATTATTAGCATCTTCACTCACACCTGTACCTCTTGTTTGTTGCTTTGAACCCCTGAATATGTGGCACAGAATAGATTATAAGATATAGCTATTTTTACTGGAGTTATCCATATTGCACATTGTTAGAGTTGTAGAGTATTGTACTTTTAATGAGCCAGATGTAGAGGTTTTTCAGATGTTCCCAGAAACTTCTGATGCTTTTACCTACTCTCATAACTTTGATCTTTGATTAAATTTAAATAATACTAACAGTTGTTTTTTGAAATTCTTGCTGCTTTATAATTGTTTCTAAGAGCACCAAAGACAAGAATGAAATTTATATTCTTTTAACTTAATTAAAATGTTGTTTTACTGCAGAATACTAAGCATAACCTTCACGATCAGAATGTGCACATGAAACAAGTCATTACTAAACTGCAGGAAAGAACCTGCACACACAGAGATCCTTGTGTAGGATGCATTGAAGATGATGCTGGTGGACTTTGCAGCTCGTTGTAAGAAGCCATGGTAACTTCATGTGTATCTGCCTATGTTGCTGTGATTGTAGTTTTAACTCTTAGAGGGCTGTTTTGTTTATAAACTGTATCTTACACTAGCAGAAGATGTCAGCTTTCAACAATCCAAGATGCAGAAGGGAAGTGTAATGCCAAGCTGTCCCCAGAGGCACTGCTGTCTGACAGCTATACAAAAACAGCTCTTGAATCACTGAAATGGAGCTATTTTGTATTTTTTTAAATAGATTTGTTTTTATGATCATTTTTAATACTTTTTTTCTTTTACCTAGCAGTTGTTTTTGGATTTTGTTTTATTTGGAGTTTTTTTGGGGGTTGGTTTTGGTTTTCTTAATGCTCCAGAAAAGTTCCATATTTGATCAAATACAAGGAATGCCGTGTCTTCAGGGCAGAGCCACAAGAAGGTGAGACCTAAAGCCCACCTGTGTTTGATTAATTCTATGCTAATGAATAAGAATATGATAATTTAGAACTACCTGTAAAGACTTTTTCTGTTCAACTCTGTTCTTCTTGAGAATGCCTATAGTGTCCAAGTTTAGCAGTGTCCAAGTTCATGTTGAGCATCTGACTCTTCTTTATGATTCAAGTGTTTGATATATTAATTTTTGGATAGAATCTTACGTGGATTAGAAGATCCAACCTTTTCAAAACTTCCTTTCTTCTTCTTTCAGGGAAAATTCAGGGAAAGAGATGGTGATCCTTTGATATCTGTTTCTTCTTCCTTTTCTTTTTCTTAATTATGCTTCTGCAACCATCTGTTCTTTTTCATCTAGTTTGATGCCAGAAGGTTCTTACTCAGGGCAGAACTAGCTTCACAGGCAATAGTGTGTCATCCTTGCATCATCATAAACTGAATTGGATTTTTGCACAGGAGTAACATTTGCGCAAAAGTCTCCAACTGAAAAAAAAAGGTACCAGTGGCTTTCTTGTGACCTTTTCTCCATTGAAGTGTTTCTTAAAAGCATGCTTAGTAAAATCCTTATATTTAATAAGTAGCAGTTCATATTGAAAAAAGCTCAAAGACTTTTTTATTCTTTGTTCTCCAATGCAGAATTTCATGCGTGAGGCTACTCATGCACTGACAGCACTGCCTGCTGTGACATTTTCTGATTATTAGTGATTATTGGCAGCACTTTGCAAGTGTTCCACAGCAGAAAATATTTCATTATAGGTGCAGCCAAAATCTCAGTCAAAAACTGCATTTCAAAGAATAGATACCAATGAAGTGATAAAAAACAAACCACAACACAAAACAAAACAAAACAAAAAAAAAAATGAAAATTATCAGGACCTGGGGATGACTTTTCAGTACAACATCATGAAATTGAAATGTAAAGGCTTTCTTACTCTTTGGACTACTTTACTTTTTGTTTTTCTGGTGTATTTTCCACTGTGCCTCAATTTTGATTCTTTATTTAGCTCTTTTGTGAATTATCTCTAGAGAGTTTAATAGCTCAACCTCATTTGCTATTAAGAAACTAAAAGAAAAATGTCCAAAGGTCAGGGAAAGAATATCAGTCTTTAAAATGAAATCTTATGCATATATATATATATATTCTGAAGCTTTTTTTCCCCTACTATCTCTCCAGAGGATCTTTAGTTTGTCTCTAATAAGATAAAATGGGCTTCAAAATAAAGTGTGTGTAGTTTTCAAAGTATTTTCTTCAAAAGCAGGTTTTCAGTAACACTATCAGATGTTTTTCCTTGCAGAGTTTATTACAGAACTTATGCTGAGCAGAGTAGGCTTGAAGAGCACTGCAGGGTGTCCAGGCAATACCCACAGGGACATCCCTGCTCACAGTGACAGGGGCACTGCAGTCACTGCCCAAAATCTGCCTGCTCCAGGCTGGGGGCTTCCCTGCCTGCATTGGTTTCTCACCAGGAACACTCCTTTTGGAACACAACAAAATTGCAAAAGGCACTTTTTTTTTTCAATTACGTAGAATGTCCATTTTTAGAGAAGATAAATATAAAGCATAGGTGGACAAGAACTGAAAAGTTGCAACTGCAAACTAGATATAAATAAACATTCATTGTATTTTATTTAAAGGATTTGAGCATGGCTTGTAAATGCTTGGATGTGATAGTATTCCTTGTGGAGTGGGTTTTTGCTCTGTGGGAAGAGGCCTTTCCGTCATCTCTGGTAGTTGCACTAATGCTTTTGCCTTCTTGAGGTTTCACTCAGAAAAAGTTCATTTTTACTGGTTTGTTCATTTCATTACAAGATCTGGTTACCAGCTCCTCCGGATTTGTCCTCCCTGCACACAAGGGGCATAACAAAAGAGTGAGGTCTCAAGGAAACTAATATTTTAGGGGTTATTTTATTTACTGTGTTGCATTGTGTCTTCGTTGTGAATTCAAGCTGGGACCACTGGGTGGGGAGGTACAAATGTCAAAGATTTCTGCCTATGAGTTTGTAATACAAGTATAAACAACACATGGATACAAACCAAGAAGGAGTAATACAAGGCAGCTGTAAGATGTTAGGTGATAATCATTGAGCAAAGAAGCAACTGACTTTTGAAGGTAAAGGAAGTAAAGAATTTGAAACAGAGCAATGAAGTGGCTTTGCTTCATCCTAGGTACTTTTTAGGATGTTTTGTGTGCAGAAGAGCACCAACTGTGCAATCCTCCTGCAAGTACAGCAATGGACAGCAGACAGAAAGTACAGCTAGATGGTGGAAGATGTCAGCACAAAAGGAGAGATTATGAACCACTGAAGAAAGTGAGGAGAAGCAGAACACTATACAGGTTTTTGGCCTATATTAGGATTACTTCAAATCCTTTTAACTTTCCTTCTCTTAAAGAATTCTGTTGTAGAACATCAGGGTTAAAGCATTCATCCTACATACAGTATGTTATAGAAGAGTTACATGTTAATCTGACAAAGTAATTTCTGTTATCTTTCAGTTCCAGTAACTACAGAATCCAAATGATTTAAAGATTGAAGTCTTCTGAGAATACAGCTGATTCTTTCCTTTTGTGTGTCAGGTCGCTGAAAATTTCACTCTGAATGGTTGCTGCCATGCTTAATTAGCAAGCAGATCATAAGTGAGACTGCTTCTTCACCAACTGTGACCAGCAGGTATTGACAAGAAAGCCATGTAAACTCTACAAATGACTGCTGGTGTGCTTAAACCAGCAGAAAAATATGTTCACTTCAATGCCCCTGGGGCATTTAGCTTTGTATTAGACAACAGCTTTTCCTGGAAATGTGAGCACAGGGCTTGTGAACTTGCAAAAATCTATAATGTTGCAGCTGTTTGAAAAGGTCCCCACACACTTATTGGTACAATGTTGTCAATATTTAACTCAGTAAGTTCAAAACTTTTCTTCTAGGGGATATAAAATCAAAAAGGAGATTTCCATTTTTCCACTTTTCAAAATTGTTCTTGATCTATTTTTGTTACTCTTTTTCTTCCAGATATTGGGACTAAAGTCTTAAAGCTCTCTTTTCCCTTAACTGCAAGATCTTTTGCTCTCTACCACCATGAAAATTTTAATTTATCTAGTAAAATTATTCTCATAAAGAAGAAAAAAAAATACAACCTTTCAGGAAAAAAGAAGCCTTAGTTAATGTGTATTAAATTCTGGAAAGAGTTGTTGCCTTGCAAGTAAAATCCTGCTGGGTTCTATGTTGTTAGGAGAGAATTAATTCTTCATCCTTATTGCAACCAACAGGGATTCCCAACTCCTGCTTGTGAATAAACTGTAATATTGACCCTTCAGTGCAAGTCAGGATGCAGACAGGTGTCAAGAGCCATCTGGCTTGGCCTGACCATAGAGTCCTCATTTGTGAAGGTGCTAATTTCTTTATCATTAGAACTTTTGGCTTCAACAGACCTAGACACCTGGGAATATTTTGCATTAGAAATTTGTGTTAATTCACAGTCTACCCACAGGGGATGTGTGTGTATATTTATATATATGTGCATGAAAATGTGTGTCCTTCTGTTTCAAAATAATATGAAAGTATGATAAATTTATTTAAAATACACTTTTGGAGAATTGGAGAATTCAATGCATTTGTACCTTGATTAGTTATGAAATTCTCTGTAATTTACTAATTTAAGAGCACTTGTGATCAGTCACACAGAATTTCTCTTTTTATATAATTGGAAACCAATGTACATTTTGTATGCCTGATCATGCAGATCTATGTGCACAGTCATTATCTGCATGAATTCAAGAGTGCCATATTGTGGATTACAACTGGAAAGAGTTAATCTTGCAGACCAGTGTCAATAAGGACTTTTGCTATCTTGAATAGCAGCTGCAATTTTTAACAATATTTTTGTAGATTGCCTAAGGAAGTGATGTGTTTCCCATCACTGGAAATTTTATAAGATCAGGTTATGCAAACATCTGTCAAGAATGGTTTCAGTATACTGATTGAGCCTTGGGGCTGAGTGGCAAACTAAGTGACCTCTTGAGGCCCCTTCCACCTCAGTGTTCTGTGACTCTGTGGCCTTGTGATGCCACATATTGTAGATATGTATATAAAAGTTACCCACTTAGAAAAGTTTATTTCTACTATTTTATCCCACTCCCATTTCTTAAGGTTTGGGGATTTTTGCGGATAAGTAGAAAAGAAAGGAGAATGGTTCCTAATTAATTATGAAAATTTTTGCAATTTAATCAGATTATTCATTTTGAGATCTACCTTGAGACTGAATGGACGGAAGACAAAAGCAAAGCAACACAAATGAAGACTTGGAATTTGCTAAAGCAACCTTTCTTATTTAAATGATGGTATGTTTAGCAATGTTGTTAGCTTTGACTAACAGGTGATACAAATCACATGCTATTTCAGACTGTTCTGTGCAGTTCAAAATGTGCATTTGTAGCCTCTCAGTCTGTTGTCAAACCGGACTGAAATTGTCCTGTTGCTGGAATGAGAGTGCAGTTACCTTCAGGACTCTTCAAAACTATAGATGCCAGCAGATGACAACAACAATGTTCATGCCTCTGCAGCTACAACTGCAATTTGTTATCAACTTCCCAATCTCAAAAACTGAAATCCCAAGGGAGGTGTTAATTAAAGTGGAGTAGAAAATTATAATGAATAGAAAAGCTGGGTAAGGAGGAGAGGACACACGTGTTACTCTTGAAGTGCTCTGGTCTAATAATGGCAAATTAGATCTGAGTAAGACTAATCAAGTACTTGACTGTTCTCCAAGAGGCCAGACTGGTGTCCTAACAGGAGCCCTTCAAACACAGCTTAATGCCATAGCACTTTTGTTAAATATGTAAGTGTTTCAGTTTTGATGTTCTGCAGAAGGAACATCAGTTAGGAAACTTTGGAATGCAAATGGCTTTGCAGTCGTGATCTTCAGTCCATGTTGTAGGTACAGTTAACATAACTTAGATGTTATGAGAAACACAACATGGCTTTTTATTCCAAACCAAGCTAAGCCTGCTAGAATTAACTGAAATTAAACCTCTTACAGAAGTGAAGCAGTAGTTTTGCTGGTAGAACAGAATTGAGGTTTCTTGAACAGTGACTAATGGTTAAGTCATCCTTCAAGCTTAATAACAATTTGTATCTGTGCATGTGCATGTCAGTGTTTGCTCTTTGTTGTTCAGTTGAAGTAATTTGTTTTAATTTATTTAATTGGTTTTATTTTGGGTTTAATATTACAGAGTTCTTATTTTTTAAAAGTCAAGATTATTTGATATTGTTATTTAATATTTCTGTCATTAAAATACATGTCTGCTATTAAACATCAGCTCTTGAGAATGTTCTTTAAATACTACTATAAAATTATAGCCTGTGTCCAGCCTGAAAGTTTTAAGGTTTTGAAACTGACCCATTTTTAGAAATTTTTGCAACATTTGCAGATTCAGAATACAAACAGCTACACCATTTATAGAACACTCATTAAAAATGAAGTAGCAATTTAGTACAGGAATAATTAAGAGGTCAGGGAAAGTCCCTGCAGCCTGGGACTAAAGCATTGCCTTTATTTGCCATGGTGCTCAAAATTTTTCATCACTAAGATTTAAAACCAGTAACATAAAGGTAACATGAGCTGTTATTTACCTCAGATGGACATGCACGGTTAATTTTCTTATTCTGAGTAGACATATTAGAATAATAAGTGCTGATAATGTAAGCATATGTGCAAATGTCCACGTTCAAAGAAAACAGTGGGATAAAATATTTTCTCTTGCCTTGAAAAATATTTAACACATATATTTTGAAGTACTTATTAATTATATATGATTCCATTCTTAGCTGTTTGGTGCAGTTATTATCGGGTGATATGTGCCTGACTGTCCTTGTTAATATGGGCTGTATTTGTAGAAGTCTTGTATTTGGAAATCTTGTATATTAAAGGTTGTTTATTCAGTAGAGATGCATTTTAATATTAATTTAGAAGGGATGTATTAAAATTTACTCAAATCCTCTAAAAAAAGTTGTCCTATGTTTTCATATCTATGGAGTCTTGAAATGTTGTGTGTCAGAATCTAAGTTTTACAGAAAATTACTAGTTTGAGCCTTTTGTTCTAGTTTGTTGGTTTTGTTCTCCTTGCTCATTTGTCACGGTTAATCAAGTATTTAAGAATGTGTGAGCAATTCCAACGAATTTTGAAATGGAGCTATTTACATGAACCTTAAGATTTACTCTTCCTGAAGTGAAGTTCAAATACCAGATAAAATGATCTAGTTAAAATATCCCAGGACTTGATATGGAAGATCTGCCAACTGAAGGAGATGTAGTTGAAATTGCAGCATGATATTGGAAATATATATATATATATATATATAGCCTGGTTTTCTTTGATTACAAAATAATGTAAGCAAACACTTTTAGATTGAAATAAGGTGCTTTTTGCCACAAGGAATTCTAATGTGTGCCTAAATTCAAGAACACGATTAAGAGCTTTATTGGATATCTCTGTTCAGTCATGTCTCGAATAGAGAGAAAAAGGAAAATATAGTTCTTAAATTTAGCTGAGATACTGACAGCTGATCTTCCAGAAATAACTGCTTCATGTCAGAGAGGTTGCATAGCCTTAACCGAATAATAAAATGTCAAGTGTAAAAACATTATTTGTTTATTAGCATTTAACCCATTTTTATGAACTG
The DNA here is from genome assembly GCA_013400575.1 of Peucedramus taeniatus. Lineage (NCBI taxonomy): Eukaryota > Metazoa > Chordata > Aves > Passeriformes > Fringillidae > Peucedramus > Peucedramus taeniatus. Next base: position 161,760 of record WBNO01007764.1, read on the forward strand.
TTCCAAAGCTTTTAAACTGAGTACAAATAATTCCCACTGGCAAGTGGGGTTTGTATTGTATGCTTATTGTGAAGGAGGATTATTGCAAAAACATCAGCAGATCTCAGCAAGTGAACTGATGCTTTCATCTAGGCCACTTCCAAAGCAGTGTATTGGCATATTGAACTGTGTGGTTGGTTTTAGTCTTGGACTTCAGTAACAAATTAAGATCCTCTAGAATGCAAAGGTTTCTATTGACTTATTCTAGTTCTTTTGATTATATATTAAGTAGCTCTCTTCATCTACTTTTGCTATATCTCTTAGAGGTTCATTTAGTCTGTTCAAAAAATCAGATTTTGGCTAAGTCTTCTTACAAGGAGGCACCAACAATTCAGTATGTAAGAAATAAAGTCAGGCTTGTTACTCCATTATCCAAGAATAACAGAAACATAAAGCCCAAAAATACAACATTAAACCACAATATTGTAGTTTACAACAGAGCTTACAAAGTGACTTCTTAAAGACATAAGACCAGCATTATTTCAAATTCATTCAAACAGGAAAATTTATACAGGAATATTTGCAGCTGATAGTAAATTATTTAGAATAGGAAAAACTAAAACAAACTGCAAAGAAGTACCTCAGTGATACTGAGTGATAAAGTGACAAGTGAAATTCACAAGTGGTTCTCAAAGGGTAAAATATTATAAATTTGTGCACAAGAATGGACTTCAAACTGACAATTGTTTTTTAAGAACTTCACTGTGAGATTATCTATTCACAGCATATTCACTGTGAGCTATGAAAATAGTAGCAGAAAAAAAATGCAAATTTAATATTACACATTTTTAGAAAGAAATAGAATAAATTAGAAAGCATCATGGTTACAAGCAGTGTCACAGCGCTGCACCTGCATCTTGAGAAGGTAAAGAGAGAATGGGTTGGATGAATAAAGGATGATTAAATAAATCTTTTAAACAAGGAACAGGTAGAACTACAAGCTTTCAGTCTGGGAAGAAGAAAATTGAAGGAGGCTATGGCAAGTTTATTAAGTCAGGAGTGATGAGGAAATAGATAGTGAGTGATTGTGTACTGGTTCCTCACTGCAAGGACGTTGGGCATTGGGTGAAACTAGCAGGTGGTGTGTTTGTGTTGAACCAAAGGAAGTATTTTTTCAGTTTCACAGTGTTACACCATGGAACTCCTCGACTCAAGCTGTGTTAGCAATGATTCAAAAAGTAGTGAGATTTACAGAATTACTGGTATTGTCCATTAAGGACTATAAAGCTCATCATTCTACTCCAGAGAGTCACTGAAGCTTGCTGGACCCCACAGGAAAGTGCGCTGGCAAAAGTCGCTGCATGTTCGCCTTGGGCTTGTGCAGTCCCTCAATGGCCACTGCTGGTGAGGGGATACAAGACAAGTAAATGCTTGGTTCAATCAAGTATGGGCTTTTTGAGATGAAGTTTAACAAAGGTTTCAGTTAAAAACACTGGTGGGATACAAGCATGCTTCGATTTGCTTGTAGCTTCAGAGATGAAGAGCTGGCTTTGTCTCTTCTATGGTTGTTTTAATTTTGCTTAATTTGAAATTAACATCTTCATTGAGATGAATGGGATAGGATTTCTAGATGTTTGTTGTTTGTCACATGAAATTATGTTCCTTTCATGGCTAATTATATTTTAATTTTCTTACTGCATATATTTATATCTCTTTTTCTTCATTTAATCACATATCAACTCTTGCCTTGTATTTAATTCCTGTACTTTCTTTTTAATACATTTTGAATGAAAGTTGTGCTGAGTTCAGTGTTTATTAGCAAAAAGCTACATCAGACTGCACAATTTTAAAGCATAAAAAACCCAGTGGGTGGTTTCTTTTTTTAATTACTTGTGTTATGGGGGAGACACGGGTGACTTCAAGACAGGAAGGGTTCAAGCATACTGGAGAACAAGACTGGATGTCAAAATGCTGTTGCTATCTCCAAGAAAAGGTCTGTATAAAATAGGCTGCAGTTTAATAGAAACAAATATAAGTAGAAAATAAGAGAAATGTTTAACTATACAAATCCCAGGTGTGGAGTTTTTATTGTGGTTAGACAAGAGTTCTGCCCTGAAGAATTTCATGTGATTTGATGGATTAGAAACTGTTCAAGAATTAATGCCATCTCCAAGCAAAAAAGCAGGAAGAATGTAAGGAGTATTTGCATGAACCATAATCTTGTTATTCTCTGTGTTAGTGGGGTGTGATCTCAGTAAAGAGGCCTAGAATTTGGTGTCTTGATTGAATATGGAGCAACAGAAAATTTAGAGATCAGTAAGAATGGCCAGAGTCTAGAACACGACTCACAATCTGAAATTAAATAAACTATGATTGCTATCACATGTCCTCTTAAGTTTAATTATTTAATCATGTTAATTTGTGCCTTGGTATGTATGAAACATAGAATGATCTGGGTTCCTAACTTTCTCTGTTAGCTTGCTTCATTTTTTATATTTGCAGCCTTTTCCCCTCTGGAGTGTGACTCCAGTCTGGCATGCTGCTCTGGTTTTCTTAGTCTTCTGTAGATCCAAATTTGCTTGTACTTTCAATGTCAATGTCAGACTGTATGCTCTAATTGTGTATTTCCTAGTCTTTACTAAATCAGTGAAAGGCAAAAGTTGGGCTTTGAGAGATAAGAGTGGAAACCATGGTGATTTAGTCAGAAATGGAGATTTTTTTTTCTCTCTTCTTCTTTCCACAGAACTCAATAAACAAACACATCCAAATGCATTTAAAATTATTTAGACTTTATTTATATGAAATTTCTTGGAAAAGTATCTTTAGTAAATTACTACATATTTATGTATGACATACCTCCTAGTTATTATGAAGCTAGAGATGCAGTTTTCTCAAATTGATCTCTGTTTCACCTGGAGCTCCTGTAAAATCCACTTTTATAGTTGATTTTTAATATAAGAAATTTAATACTGTATTTTGAAATATAACTTAAAATGTCCCTTTTCTTTGTTGGTGGTTGCTTTCTTTTTGTTTGTGTTATATAGATCTGCAGTAACATTTAGTGACAATGACACTCCTAGATTAATTGTGCATTGTTCAGAGCATATAACTTTGTCAGTTTTAATTTTGTTGCCTTTTTGTTTCTCTGAAATATGTTTTGTGAACTTGTGAGGGAATGAGCAAGGGTTATCTTAGTTCATTTATCTAATGCAGCAGTAAAAGTACAGACTCTGCATTTTTTGACTATCTCCTTATATTGTGACAAATTATTTATGCTTGCAGTCTTTTGTTGACAGCCACCTCTGAACTCTCTCTTCCTTTTGAGAGAGATTGACCACACTGTTCTAGTCACTTTGAAACATTAGTTTACCAAAATGCATTAAAACTGTACTGTCATGTTCTCTTACTGCTTTTGCATACTAATAATGTGCTGGCCTTTGTCCACTACTGTGCATCCAGCTGAAGTTTTCACTGAGACTTTTGAGTGCTTCATAAAGAATCCTAAGGGTAGGGCTTTCCAGGAAGTCTTAAGGGATCTTGGTGTCCATCTCTAATTTGAAATTCAAATTTCCAGTGCATCAGTAACTGAAGCTCCTTGGACTCTGAAAACTCTCAGCCAGTGTCTTTTCCTAAAAAGATGTCTGGTGCAAGCTTGTGACTTAACTGGATGTGGAGGATTTCCTGTGCATTCCTGCACTTTGCTTTCTGAGCTATTTTTTAATCCACATTGAATCTTTGCTTTTTTACCCTGAGACTAATAATGAAGTACCTTGTCAGAAGGCCAAATAAGCTTTGTCAACCTGTTTTTCACCTTGTGCTATTTAGCTTGCATCACCGATGGAATCCAAAAGCAGTGCAAAAATTTTGCTCAGCAAAGAAGAATATGTGTTTGTTCATATGGGAGGGAGGCATAATCGAAAAAAAAATTGATTTAATTTTAGCATATCATCACTACTTTTCATTTTCTCACTAACTTCAGTGTAATTTCTCTCAATTTACATCAATGACCATGATATTTTACTATTTTATTTTATTTAAACCTATTGTTCATAGGTTTAAAATACCTTTCAACATGTAGGCTGATATTACTGGTAGTTTTTCAGCTCTGTGATTTAAAATCTCTTCAGAACACCTGGATGTGTTTCTAAACATGCATAGTGATGCATGTTTCCTTTATTGTTCAGCTGTAGCAATGGAACTCAGCATTTCAATCTTAAGGAATTCATTTTATGGTTTGCTCCATTCTTCTATCACCTGGACATTCAAGGTGTTTGAGTTTGCCTTTGTAATATCACTACAAGGGGAGAAATACAATTCTGAAAAGCACAAGATCAGGAAGAGAGGGGAATCTTTCAAAACTTTCATAACTTTGCTACTAAGTAAAAAATAGTATGACTGACTTCTCTGGGACTAGAATGAGACCTGCATAAATGATCCTGAAAAATTTCGCTCTTGAGGCTTGTCTTCAAGGGGAAATTACTGTGAAAAATCGGAGGTGTAAATTATAAAACACATTAACTGCTGAACATTAACTCTCCATGCAAATAAACACAGTTTGAGAAGGTTGCTCTATTTGGAAAGCATGTAATCAACTGTAAATTCAAACTCCATCTCGCTTTGTTATGGCATAACTGCACAAGGTATGCTTGATCCAGTTCCCACAAGAAAATGTGAAACCTGAACTCCAATTAATTCAGTTTCCACTTGAATCTACCACAATACCATCCTTAACCACTTTTGCCTCCCTTTGTACCTGTGCTATAGTAGAATCTAAATTTTCTTAAGGTTTGATATATTGTAACAAATCTAAGTTCTTCTGCACTCAAGCATTTGATCCTGAACATGTTTCCAGTGTACACATATTTATCTATCTGCAATCCACTTTTATAATCTACATTTATCAGCATCTGCTGCATTGCTCATAAACCCAAGTAATTTGAATTCTTTAATCTGCCTATATTATTTTCTCTTACTGTCTGTTCTATATTTCTCCGTGTGCTATATTTATGTGTGTGTGTATTTGCACAAGTATAGGACCTAAATGTACTCACTAAAATTATTACCAACCTGTTTTTTTCCTACAAATGCTCAATTTTTTGCTTTTCATCATTTTCCTTGCTTTCTCCAATTCTTTACTCTTTCACTACTGGCCTTTTTTGGTGCATTTACTAGAAGATGGTTATGTGTTATAATTTAAAATACTTCACATTCAATTTCTCTAGCATACTCATACATACACAACAGATCATGATGTTTTATGAAAGAGGTTGGACTTCATGATTTATTTCTCCTGGTACTTTTATACTTGACTGAAATATTTCCAGACTCTGAATGACAGTTATATCAGCTGCATTTTTAAAATGTCAGAGGAAATAGCTTTATTTTATTACTTTTTTGATATGCTATGCCCTAATTTCTTATATAATTTTGGTAAGTTCCATAGTATAGGAATCATGATCATTTCACATTCAGTAATTGAATCCCTTATTTCTCACACACTGAAAGAAAGATATTATTTGATCCCAGCATCTTGATTCTGACCTCAAAAATTTGCTCTGAACTGTTTATTATCTATAAACTCAAAGTCAATTTTTCTGTTGACTATAATTTCACTTAAGGTATCAGTAATTGTAATAATTTTCCAAGTGCATCCATATCATCTCCCTAGCCAAAAAAACCTTCCAGGAGTAATTTAACCTTCTCTTAATATTAATGTTCTTTCTGCTTGAAATTGATAGGTGCCATTAAGAAAAACTGGGACATGAATGTGAAAATATTTTAGAAATATCAAACTACAAATATAAGATGAAAATTCAACATTAAAAATGTTAAATAATGTATACAATTTATTGTTTGTAGAAGAAATACTGTCCTCCCTTGAGAGGGAAAGCTATTATCAGTGCTTTAAAACAGAACTGGCATCAATAACCAGTAGCTTACACTGCATACTTGCACTACCTTTTTTAGTGTGCTATAAACAGAAATAACTATTCCATATTTTATAGTTACAAATTAAATTTCAAATCCAGATTTATTTTCCCTTGTGATCACATATTTTAAGGTAAGAGGAATGAACACTCATAATCAGAATGCAGAAAAAAATCCTTTATTGTCATGAAATTAAACATGATGTTGCTTTAAATAGAAGTAGACATTTCTGTGAAACTGGGCTCAGGGGAAGCAGTATTGTGACTATATTTTCAAACCCCTATATGTGGCAGTGGCCAAACACTGAGGTACGAAACCCTGAGAGCAGGAGGATGGATAGGTTGTGTAAGTAAATTGGAGATTCCACCAGAGATCCTCTTTCCCTAACTAAATTTCATATTAATCTTTCTGAACTACTGTGTGAACGTGAGGCTTTTTCAAAATATTAAAGTTCTTATGAAATGGTACAAGGTTTGGACACATCATCAGCTGCAAAGAGGGAGGCTGCAAATGTCTGCTAGAGAATCTTTACACATACTGGCATATGTTTCTTGCTTGTTGCTGAGATGGAAAATTGTTGTATCAGTGCCTGAGAACAGGCAACCTCCAGTGGTGTTCTCAGCCGTCCTAAAATGCAAAAAAGCCTCAGGTGCTCAAAATTTTTAAAAATTCCACCACAATTAACTTAGTGAATTAAGATTCTCTAGTCTCAGCTTCAGCACTATCGAACTCCATCTCCATTTTATTAAAGGAATAAACTCCTATTCTCTGTGCAGCAGAATGTCGTTCTGATTTTACGTGGTTTTAGGCAATCTGATTTGAAAGTGTTGGTTTGATGCTTTACTTTCTGTTTTGTATCTATGAATCCCACTGGACTTGTAAATTAACTGGTATGGTATTAACTGGTATGGTAACATGTTGACATTTGTTTTTCAAAACATTTAAAGTAACTGCTAAGACACCAGTGAGGGATGCTGCAGAAAAACTGCAAGTAATATCCTGTTAACACTGCAAAAACTCCAAATGCATTCACAAGGAGAAAAAATGTAGTCAAAAGTAAAAGGTACAGTGAGATCATGATTTTCTTTAAAGTTGCACCATCCATAGGGACTGCTAAGGTTATTCATAGGGCAAAGAAACAAGGATCGGGATGCACAAGATGTGTATTTTATGTTTAAAACCACCACATACTAACACCTACATCTTTGCTTTATATAGCAGTGTTGTACTGGTAATAGAGAACAGTGAAAAGAGAAATGAGTACTGATCATCAACTTTTCTTTTTTTAAATTTCCTGAGAAAAAAAATAAGTGGAATAGAACAGTATGGATCATAAGCTATATAGAAAGAAGAAAAAATTAATTGCAGCTAGAACATGGATCTAGGATCACAAAATCCTCCAACAGAAGAAGTAATGTTTGGAAATAAAAGAACAACATTTGGTGCTTTGAGGGTTTTTCCTCTTTTATTTGGGAAGGAAGGAGACTGAGAGAGAAAATGCAAGATAATGGAGGTACCTTTCTCCTCTATGCTGTGTTGAGTATTGGTCCTTGGGGAAATGTCTGGTTGTTGTGACACTGTGAGACCAGTCTGCTGTCACACAGTGTCTGCCTGAGGAGCTGAAATCAGGGGATTAGAATCAATAAAGTACACGTGCTGTACAGCCTACCCAGTGTTAAGAGAATGGCTTTGAACATTCTAACTCTTTATTGCTCTAATTAATATGCAGTTAATTATGAGAATGTATCAGAGCCCTCCCCTACCTCTGCCTCTTTCTCTGCTATAGGTGTTCCCAGCACCTTATCAACTCTCTGAATACTGGTAAGACTATTCAGACTTAAGGAGAAAAATATGAAAAGAAAAATATGAAATAACATACCTAGGTGCAACAGATGTTTTCCAAATTGATAATATAGATTCAAATAAAAAATCGCTACGAATAAATTTTATCATAAACAGCAAACACAGTATTTGAATCTGAGAGCTGATCTTACCATGCTTTTATTTTGTCTCCAACCACATCCATTGTAGCTGTTTCTAGCTAGAGTTTCTAATGTGACAAACCCTCACCATTTGTCACAAGTCTCACAAATCTGAAGTCCTAAAGTCCACATCCTGAATGTATCTGATGGCTCCTAAATGTGATATTACCTTAAAGACTTAAGCAAAAATTGACAGAGCTTAAGGGTGCCAAAAAATTGCTGTAGGCACTTTCAGCCATCAAAGAGCCTTTCTGAGAAGCTGTAACTGATTTGAAGTGAAGCAGCATTAAAGGAAAAATGTGGAAGACTTGTTTGGGTGCACCATGGCACTGAGCTGTGGGGCAGAAGTGATGCTGTGTGCTGAGGAACATGTTCTGCTGGAATTAACTGTGCTGTATAATGCAGTGGTGTAACAACAGAAAGGATTTTTATGAGGACACCTTAAACCTGTAGATGCAGAGGATGTTTTTGCACAGGCAAGTCATCATAACAGTCTGGACTGGGCAGAAAGAAGAAAGAGAATTGCTTTGTTTTCCACTGAAGTGTAGGAGTTTTTGACATGTACCTACATCTGACATGCCTATAGGTTCAGGCTGTACTTCAAAGTTTGGAAAATTTGGACTGCACAGAAGCTTTCCTATGTTCTGTCTTTCCTAACTAAAAAGGGGAAAAGACAGTCAGATAGGACTCTACTAAATCTCAGAAGTCCTGGAGAAAATCACTAGAATTTTGTGGTATTAGTTATCTGCTCCCAGACTCTTAAGAGTGGTGAGTATTCTTGTACTGTACTTTAATGTGCTGCTTTGGCACTGGAAACAGGTTTGGTAAGGATCTGATTTCTGATTTTCCATAATAGCCAGAAAATATTCTGCCTTTTACTTACTCCATGTTTTCAGCCTGTCATCTTTGCCTCCCAGTACCAGCCCGAGGAGCAGTGGGAGAGGCACAAGTGTCACACTCAGGGCTGTTCTAAGTGTTGTATTCCAGTTGTCAGGCATTTCCAAATGTTCCCTAAATTGCTTTCATTCCTGTATCTCTACAGCTATCTGCTGGGCTGAATGTGCACATGGCTTGATGATGGATACATGTTGAAGGCTTTGAGCTTCTAGTCAAGAAATCTTTTATCTATTTGTTTCTTCTCTAATATGTTTGCCTGTTCTACATTGCAGTGTATTTACCTTCTTTATCAGCAAGGAATTGTTTACCAGTGGAAGACAGAGTTTTGACTAATATATTTATTTTACTAATACATTTTTATCTATTTTACTTATATATATTTTTAATCAGTGTAAAGAATTACCAAGCAGTTGCTTTCTGTGGTCTCTTCAAGTCATACTTGTTTTTTTACTTTGAGAAAAGATGGACTGTGAGGCTCTTTCTGCAGAATTTCTGATTCTTTGATGTTCAAAGTCTCTCAGCATACCTAAAGTCAGTGTGGGTTTAGTATGTTTCTTGGTTTTGTAAATCCCATTATTTTATCAAACATTTATACTCACACTGTTTTTCTCTGACCTTTATCTTGATCTTGTCTCTTATCAGGGCCTGTGTCAGTGCCCAAAATTTCAAAATTAAATTTTTAATCTTAAGCCCATAATTGATTTATTATTTCAGCTTCTTTATATCCTCTCACATCCTCTGTTGTGTAGTCACTCTTTAAAAAAAAATTGCTCCTGAGCTGTTACATTTTTCTTTCATTTTGTTCAGTCATCCTTTACAAGGCCAAAAGATTTCAACTCTGATGAGCCTTTCAGCTGCTTTTTTTAATTCTGGGTGAATTCCCTGCTCAGTTTACATCTGTGCTTTACAGTGTAACCCTGAGCCAAGAATCTGGATCCTTCTCTTACTGTTTGCATTTGACATTAGGAGGTTTCCAGCCTGGTGATTGCTGGATAGCAGGATCATTACCAGGGGAAGGATCAGTTTGTTTCATGTGTGATGGGGGTATGCAACAGCTTTATGGGACCCAATAGAGGAGTTCTTAACAGACAACATCAGAGAACTGCTTCCCAGGGACTAATGCCAGAGCCTTGGAAAAGTTATTCAAAAAGATGTGAACAAAGGGTAAGATACTGACCTTGGCTCATCAGACTCCTCTGAGATGTCTCACTGGTGGACAGATTTCAAGGTGGGGATGAAGAAGCCTCCTTGTTGCCTGGCTTTTCCCCCTGGCCAGTTCCCCACATGTCACTCCTGGCTGTCTTAGGTGATCCCTGAGCACGGTCTGATGAGCTTTGCCGCAACTGCTCCTCCCCTGCACGGGGGCAGTGCTGAAAACAAAAGGTGTAATATTGACAAGTGCTGCCCAGAAAAGCTCTGAGAAGAGTTATCCCTTTTAGGAGTCCTTGAAGTTGTACTGTGTTAAAACCAGCACGGCTTTGTGGTTTTTCTTTGGCTTTTGGTTGGGTTGTTTTTTTATTTTTGGTTTTTTTTTTCCAGGGGTAAGATTTGGTGGAGGGGTTTGTGTATATGGTTTTTTGGGGTTGTTTTTATTTTTAGTACCAGGAATCTGTGCTCTTTACAGGAGCATAAAAGATTTTAGGGTCAGTTATTTGGATGTCCTGTAGGAATTTGCTGTTCTGTACCACAGAGTTAAACTGTCCTCATCCCTCTTGAATGCTTCTCTTGCCATCTCTGACCCTCTGAGGAATTTTTTCCTTTAAAAGACAGGTCTCTTGTAAATCCTCTGCATCAAATTCTAATTTTATTTCCTAAACATCTGTGAGTATTAAGGTATTCTTTGTGACAATGAATGTGGCAAAATTAATAATATTCAATTAATTGTACCAGAGGTAGAGAGGCTGAAGTTTGACCTTTTTGCTGTACTGTAGAAATATACACAAAAGCTACTTATCAGCCACACATCATTACATCTTGCACATTTATAATTACATGACTGTGGCTTGTTTGGCTGAAGAACTGGCATGGCATCTTTGCTTCAATTTATATTAATTCAGATGCTTAATTAACAATTAGAGATGTAAGTTTAATTCAACAAAATCCTAATGCAATTCCATTTCAAATATGCCAATGTGATAAGTAAAATTGGCTTTCTCATCTCTGCTAATCTGACCACTATCCACTGTTTGCATCTTAATAGGAACTGAATTTTTATTTATGTCTATTTAGAAGTATCCTTAGAATGTACCTGGCTTTATGGGCTAAACTTATTAAAGATCTTTATGAAATTGTAATTCAGTGACTTTTATGTGGATGGTTTGAGTATTATATTTTTCAAAGATACCATAAAATATAAGTGTGTAAACTACAGCTGTAGAAGATTTATTTAGCTCAGAAATTTATTAGTGTGTTTATACTGTATATATTACTGTACTGCTACATATTTGCAGTCAGAAAAGGAATTAGGAAATGTAATGCTAGCCTTAGGGAAGCAAACTTCCTTCAAAACTCCTATTTGCTAATATTACCTGCCAATGATTTAATGGTGTTTATAGTTAATGCTTACATTTCCTTTTTATCCATTACAGTCTGTGTAATGGATAAACAGTCTGTTCTAACCTTCTACCAGGTTAGGAGCCTGCAGCCAATTGCTGTTACTTTGTAGCTCCTACCTTTACTCACCAAATAGCTATTTCCTTTTTTATTCCTTTTCTTTTTATTCCTGTAAGGTAGTAACTGTTGGCTGTTATAAAACTGCAATCTCATTGGAAAAGGCTCCCACAAATAAATTCACTGCTGAGATTAGGACTTTAAAATGTTAATGTCTTTGTCTTTCTTTGTGCTAACATATATTTTGAATTGATGCTCAAGGAGAAACCTTTAAACATTTTCATTACTCAAAGAGGTTTTACGACAGCAAGGCAGCATTGTGGACAGTCTGTGGGATCGTGGGTTTTTAGGTCCTACATTATTTAGGAAGTCTTAGTGCATCTCCCTAACAAAAATATGTCCATAGTTTGAGTGAAATGAAAGTGAACAAAATTCTTAGGTGCCTACAAGACTCTTAATCAGCAATAGAAACTGCTGCAATGTTTATTTGACTTTGGGTCTGTGGTCCTTTTCGTACTTTGTCCTCTGCTCCTCGTATGGAAAGAGATCACTGTGCTCATCTTGCAGCTCTGTTACAAAACTCTAGTGTTGTATTTTACTTTCTCTTACCCTTTCTTGCTTTCTTCAACTGGCAGCAGACATTTTCCATGGTTACAGGTGGGAGGTATATTCCTGGGAACTGATTGACCTCTCCTACCTGATTAAAGCCCAGTAACCACAATGCAAATGTTATTTAGTTACTACAGTTAGTCTGGGAATGGAGCATAGCAGAAAAGTGTAGCAGAAAAGTTCATGTTATATAAAGGATTATCTCTCTGGGATAACTGTCCTTTCCCATATAGTCTTTAGTCTCATGGAAGAGGTAATTTGGGATTCTTCTGAATCAAATCTCACTTCAAGGGCACAGCTCTGAAGTTATTCAATTGCACCCGATTGGTCTCATTCTAACATAGACCTAAAGTACTTGCTCTGCTTGTAATAAAATTAATACTCATAAATTTTTTTACGCAGGAAGCTTTTCCAAAATTTTTAATATTTTTCACATTCAGAAATGTGCTCTCATTGTCTCCTGAACTCTGCCTAGGCATATCTCACATGTGTGGATAGAAGTAGCTGAACTGGTTTCCTTCCAATTAATATTAAAGAGGATACCTTTCTGTTCAACCATTGGACATGTGCCAAGTATTTTCAAGTGTCCATTATTTCACAAATTATATTATAATCAGAATTAGGTATTGTGAAGAAGACTTTTGATGATAGTATTACTTAGTATTTAATGCTTAGAATTAATAGAATTAGTCATTACATTATTGGATTTGAATACATTGATTGATACTGGATTCTGTTAAGCAATGTGTCCTATATACACTGGATAATTCATTTGCCTGTTTTTAAAAAATATATGAGCCATACTGAGTGCAGATTTGCATTTGTTATGCTATGTAACTAATTCTAGTTTTACTGAAGGAAAATCACCAGCCTAATTTCAGATATTCCAAACCTTTTAGAATTATATTGTTTAGAATTATTTATTACATAACCCAGTCTGTATAGGAATGCTTTACATGGGTTTAACTGATATCACAGTATGATTGTCCTTCAAAAATTTCTGAAACTGCTCACCTTATACAACCTTTTGTTGTGAATAAAGTTAGGCTGGAATAGTTTTTTCTGTATTTTCAACATTAGAGATGTTCTTAATTATAGAGATACAATTGAGCTGTTACAAGTCTGTGTGCCAGTAAGCCTTAACATATTGGCATTGTATTCTTCTCAGTGATTGATCAATGTGTTGGGATAAGATCATATCTAATAGGAATTAACAGGAAAAGCAGTATCAAGACAACAATTGGTGTTTTGTTATATTTGCTCTGACCACCTTCCCTTGCTGCAGTTTTCAGTCACCAACAGAAGCATTTCTGCACAAATGCCTCAAAACAACAAAATCCTGAGTTTGTAGGTTTGTAGTTATTACTTGATTCCTTCTTTTTAAATTTCTTTTTGTAAGGAGCAAGTGGAAAGAAGCAGATTTATTAAAAAAAAAAGTTGAGTTTTATGCTGAAACATTGAGTAACCTCTTTGCTTTTCAGTTCAGGATGTAATCCAGCTATAAGTTATCATAAGGGTTGTGAGAGGCTGCTGTGGAATGGCACAAAGTTGGAATTGGAAGGGGAATTGGATGGAGAATTAGAAGCCCTGGGGTTTTTATTCTTGGTTGGACTATAAACCCACTATGTGACCTTGAGCAGATCAGATTAACCTGACTTTCCAAAGCATTTGCAGATGTATATCCTGAACTGGATCTATACATACCAATGGGTCAGTTGCAATTTCCTGTGAGGTGTGAATGGTGCCTTAATAAGGTGCAGGCAGTTCATTAACACAGAGTGCTGCAGAATTCTCCAATGAAGAGCATTACAGGCAGTGTAATACAGAAAGTATTATTAGGAACTAATAATGTTATAAATAAGTAATAATATATTTAGGTTTACCCTACAATTTTGTACTTTACCCCAAAGCAAGATAAATCAGAAGAAGCTTGGAAGTTTTTCCAGAGTAGAGTGCAGCAGTTAAGGGTCTTTAGTACATTTCTGTAATATTAAAATGATTTTTCAGCCAGCATAGCATCTTCTCAAGTCTAGTCTAGGTTTTAAAAAAATAAAAGAAACAGCAGCCAAGGTACTATTTACTTAATTATGCTCCTTTATGCAGCGTGAATTTATCTCGGAACTACATTTCTGCTAAATAAGTATCATATCTGGTGATGTTCCTTATGTTAATAAACAGCACCAACACTACCAAATAATAGTGAAAAATGCTAATAAGGCACTGTAATTCTGATCATGTGTCATGGGGTTAGTTTTATGAGAATACTTTCAGATTCTTCAGTGGTACAGTGCACCTAAAATATATTGTTTTCATTATAAAAATCAGTTAATATCTGCTAAAAATGTAATTGCATAAAGGCATAAAAGCAATACAAAAATTCTTAAAATAACATTCCAATTATATATTATAAATCTTCTTTAAAACCTTTACGTTTATGTAGCAGTTATAAATTAACCACAGGATCTAACATCTTAGAGCTTCCCTGAAATCAATCAAATATCTTAGGCCAAAGCTAAAATGTTGTTCTGATAGAATTGCTCCCAAAGGCAATTTTGATCTATTTAGGAACCAGTTTTACAGCACATTTTGAATTTGATTTTTTCTGTAGTATTTCCTGGGTAAGAGGAAATATTTTTTTCCTAGCAATGATTCTAAGAAATTTTTAAAACTAATTAATTTGAAAACTGGTTAAATTGGTCAATAATTATGTTTAATTATTTTTTCAAACAATACTTCAGTCCACTGAATATGCAGAATCCCTTCTGCTACTTGCTGCCTGAATGTGTCTTACAGAGAACTACTGATTTCAGATGGTAAATTAAGCACTCTCTCTCACATCAGAAGTGAACCTGAGAATATTTTGGAAGACCAATCTTTCCTCAGTGATAACTATGATTTTCTCATTCAGCTTACAGTCTTCTTTGGGTTTCAGTATCTGCATCTGATTCTTAGGTGTATGAAACTAGAAAACTCAGGGATGAAATAGTGTTAGTGTGTTTGAATTTTTTAAACAAAATAAAAAGTGAATTTGAGAATTTTTTCACCTGACACCAGATCTAGGAAGAGCACATCTCTGTCTATACTACTGCAGAGTTCCAGTATCAAATACTTGTTTCTTTTTTAGTTTATTTCAGAGAAATTCCTGCTTTTTCCCTCTTCCTTTCTATCTTTTCAATTTAAGCTATTAACCTAGTTAGTCTCAAGAATATTAATCCTCAAGAAATGTAAAAATAGTTTTCTTTCAAGTTAAATAAAATTGCCTAAAATACCTATCTAGAATCAGTTAATGAAAATATTTCAAAATGGGATAGTTCCAGAATTTAGTGCTTGACAGACATTCAGGCAAGTCTTCCCTTAGTTCAAAGTACTTGTAATCTAATGTATAGATGTGTAGGTGCATTTATAATGTGCAACATGCTGTATTATCATGAAAGAGGTAAATTGAGAAAACCTGTAAGATTTTTATAAAAACAAATTCCTCAGTCTTCCTGGAAGAATTTTAACTTAACAATGAAGATTAATAGAATGCAAACTAACACTGGGATTTCAGAACAGGTTAAAAGAATGATTAACTGCTCCCTTGGCCCCCGCTCCCAAATCCCAGCCTGCTGGCATCACAGGCCTGGAAAGATGCCATACTGTCATATGTTGCTGCTTCTGAAACCATTTTATGCATTGCAGTGCCTTTCCTCAGATTAAACTGTTCAGGAGCCTTGTGAATTGTGAAAAATTTGGCTTGAAATTCCTAAAGCAGAGTCCCTTCTTTGAAAGCTGGCATTCCAGGAATCATCTGGGGTGCGACACTTCAGATTTCGTGCTGTGCATCCTAAGGATCTTTCCAAGACCAGCATTAGCTACCATTCTTGTAAAATGCATTTTAGTCCCTCAGAAGCACTGAACAGCATGGTTAGCACTTCCCAAACTTGCCATCCAAAGGAGGAGTAACTATAAATGATTTTGGTATAAACATACCTATTCTTCCCTCCTGTGACTGCCGTGGAAATTTTTGCATTCTTTGCTCTTGGAAACTTCAAACAGAACTTCTGTGTGAAGTTCCTAGTAAAAAAATGGTGATCTTTAAAATGAAATCTACTTTCAAGTTCTTAAAGAATAGCATTCCAGTCTGTCATTAAAAAGCAAATTTGTACTTAGACTTTTCCAATATTTAATAATTATATACTCACTGTTCCTAGTTGAAACTATGCTCTTTTTGAAGAAGCAGTTGCCCTTTAAGTCTTGCTTGGACATAACAGGGACTGTTCTCTGCAGACTTCTTCACTAAAGGTCATAGTTTATTTTTTAAATGAAAATTTTAGGGTTAATATTTGCTATATAACTGTGAGTTTAGGGCTCATTGAGGCTGACTGCAATCATTCCCTAGATATCCAAGAAGCTGGAGAAGGTTTCAATAAAATTTAGAAAATAGATTTAATGAATCTGCTGCATTGCCTAGACTGTTACTATGTAACATTTAAAATCTTTAAGCCTGTAAAGTAAGACTCAAAGTAAGCAATTTTTAAATAGAAATATTGAATGCTCCTCAGTGCCATGACAAATAGGAATTGGTTGTGTTTTCTAAGGTTGCTTCTAAGAGATGAAGTACTGTGACCAAAGAAAAAGAAAGAGACAGTGAACATTGGAGGAGGAACTAAGGTTGTAACCTTTCTGAGACTGCTTTAAAATATGAGCCATAATCCAAAATCATTCCAAAAATCGTTGTTATTATTAAATGGCTGGTGCTTCACTGTACAAAAAACCCTCCCTTTCTTCTGCATGCTATACTGAAAATAAAACAAGAATGTAGATATATCCCACAAATCTTAAAATCCTGTAATTGCTCAGAAATTGAGTGAAACTCAGGAGTCCTCAAATTCCCTCAATGGGGATTTGTCCTGTAGGATTTTCAGAGTTAAAAACAGGCAATGCAAGCACAGTGGTTCAAGGTGTTGCATTGATCTGAATTTTTTGACTGTTGCAATGGTAGATCTGTAAGCAATCTGTTTCAAATATTATGTACAAGAGCTACCTAGGAGATTTCAAATGTTAGTAACACAGTTACATAGATGTTTTCTTTCACTTCCATCTGTACATGCACATACCTGCAAGCCTGAAGTTTTTGCAAATTTTGAAGATATTTAACATTTACCACTTCTTAAAGTGACCATATGCAATGCAGATTAAGTAAAAGAAGCTATTCAGCCTCAAGCAGACTTGCCTCCCTGCAGAAATCTCTGTGACCAGAAAGCATCTGGATATGTCTTATACAGAGCTTTGGAGGAACTGCAGAATGTTATCTAAAGATCTGATTTTGCCAAGACTTTTCCAACATTTACATGACTGTGCAGCACAACACTTGAGTAGTTACAGAGAATCCATCCACCCTGCATCATTTATTTTTCCCACACTGATCCCACTTAGCCACTTTGCTTTTGCTTTGACACAGTTATTTTTCTGCTCTAACGGGCTCAGATTTCAAAACTTTGCCTATATCTGTGCTTTGTTTTTTGTGTCTAAGTAAACAGAATTATTTTTGTATGATTCATAGCTCACTAAAACCCAGATGCTGGCACCATCATCCAGGGCTGTTATTTATATAAGAATATACTAGCAGGGAATTTGAGGAAAGGTGCTGGCATTCAGATATTCTTTGGAATTGTTATATGGGTACAATATTTATAACAAGAGAAGTGTGTGGTATATATAGAAGATAATTAGGAAAATCAAAGCAAGCAACAAATGGTCAGGATTTAAAATCAGGTAAACAATTCTAATCTGCTTAGAGGAAATAAAAGTTGTTGAAAGGTTAGTATCCATCATTGGTCACTCATGGGAAGGAGAAAAAAGCCCCAACACATGGGACTTTTCTGTCCTTCTGATATAAACTCAGAAGAAACAAATAACTTCCCTATAAGTTTCCTATTGGAATCACAGATTAGCTTTGTGACTTGAATTTTTTAACTGATGATGAGTTTAGAATCACTGATTTGTCTTATTTTATTTTGCAGATGCTTCAGAAGCTTGCTGTGTGCTTACCACGGGTTCTGCCAACCATCTCAAGAGGGGACTCAGCTATTCTTTCATTAATTGAGCAAAACATTATCTTGAAATAATTATTCCTCTCCACATGGCCTTCCTACTGGTGTCAGCTTATCTTCTGCTGACTCATGCTCGGGGTGCTCCTGTTGAGAATGGGGCGCTGTTGGAAACACTGAAGTCACAAGTGGGATTATTCAGCAATAAAAGTGAACACTATTCAGCACAGGTGAGACCTCCTGGCACGAGCCGACAAATACCTCAGACAATCATCATAGGAGTTCGTAAAGGAGGGACCAGAGCTTTGCTGGAAATGTTGGATATTCATCCTAACATTGTGGTGGCAGCTACAGAAGTCCACTTCTTTGACTGGGATGAAAACTATGTGAAAGGAATAGACTGGTATAGAAATCTGATGCCATTTTCTTATGGAAATCAAATTACAATTGAGAAAACACCAGGCTATTTTACATCACCACAGGCTCCAGGAAGAATTCATGACATGAATAGCTCCATTAAACTGCTGCTCATTCTAAGAGATCCCACTGAGAGAGTTATATCTGACTATACCCAAGTATATTACAACAGAGTAGAAAGTCACAAGCCTGTTCAGCTCTTTGAAGATATTGTTATTAAGAATGGAGTGCTTAATACCAAATACAAAGCTATTCAGAGAAGTCTATATGATGTCCATATGGAAAAGTGGCTTAAGCATTTCAGTTTGGATCAGATTCACATAGTGGATGGCAATACTTTGATCAAGGACCCTCTTCCTGAATTACAAAAAGTTGAAAGATTTCTAAATCTTCCATCCCGAATTATGTCTTCTAATTTTTATTTTAACCAAACCAAGGGATTCTACTGCATCAGAAGTGATGGGAGGGAGAGATGTTTACATGAATCCAAAGGACGTCCCCATCCTCTTGTTAACAGCACTGTTTTAGAGCAACTGTACTCTTATTTCAGAGAGCACAATGCAAAATTTTACAGGATGGTTAATCATTCCTTTGACTGGCATTAACGCATTTGGGGTCAATGTTTCTTAAAAAGGGCCTGAGACAAACTTTCAGACATACCTTTCTAAACTGTAAAGACTCGTATTGTGAGAATTAACACACTGGGTATATGCTTCATTGGAATAACACATCTGTTGACTCATTGAAAGGGTACTCTTTATGTTGGGAAAAACAGGTATTATGTATTTGAATGATTACTGGGAGTCATATTCTGATCTTTCACATGCAAACACATTAACTTCAGCAACTTAGCAAAGGTGTATCTCTACAAGATTTCTTCTGTTTTGGAAAAATGCATTTAACTGTAAAAAATGTAAATAGTTGAAATAGTATTATTCTAACTGTTCTGTATTTTTTGTTGTTAGTATTTTTTATATCCCACATGATAGTGGTGTTGATTTATAGAACTTTTCATAAAATAAGCATACATAGTAGCTCAAATAAATAAATAATCATCTTTAATATGCTGAAGTACTTAATTAATAATAGAAGGAATCTATTTCACCTGTAATTTTGAATAGGTGAACTAGAAGCTACCTGTCTGTATAGCATGAGTAGTAAACCACACTCTTACTATCTTGGGTTTGCAAAAAAATCTCCAAAGTAGAAATGAAAACTGTTTGAAGAAGGTTAAAGTGAGAGTTCTGAATGTAAAGAAATTAAAATATCCCAGGAACACTAATACTCTATACAATAAAATAAAAATCAATGCCAAAAAATTATTAACAATTAATAAGCAACTGTACAAATATTTGATTGCATAAATTATGTCACTTTGCTCTTGAATGGAAAAACTCTTCATACTGCCATATGAATTATGTTTGTACTCTGTGACTAGTTATTCTATTGCTCTCCTGACTTTGGTTTATATATCTCCATTGGCACAACAGTTCTTGTTAAAAAAAAATATTATTTGCTTGCCCCCTGAAGCATGATGTAGTTTTATTTTGCCATTTCTGATGCAGACCATGGGATAGTCCAAACATTAAAATAACCTCTCGTTGTGTTACGTATCTCAGACACAGTGTTCAGTAAGTCATACTCAGGTTATATGTAAGAACCACAACCATTTCTAGCCCTGCATCAGGATTTTATTTTCAATAGTTTTTAACAGTACTGTACTGATTTTTCTGCTTTTTCATGTAAACATTATATTACATATCAATACCAAAGAAGAAAATCAACTCTGAGCATCAAACCCAGCTGAACCCTGGCAAGGGTCCTACATCTGTGTCCTTCTCCCTGAGTCACTGCTCAGCCTAAAGGAGTGGATGTTCCTACCGTGGGATTCTTCCACTTTCCAGGCTAAAAGGTATGTATTGCAGGGCTGATTTTTAGGCTTTTAATACTTTATGAGTGGGCTACTTAGGTAGGTAGCAAGATTCCTCTGAAGCTGGATAGAATTAGACTCAGATTATGTGAAAATAGCTTTCATTGAATATTCTCTCAAAAAATGTTAAATGCTAAGAATAATATAATAAATCTTTGGCTGTTCTACTACTTGTATATATATGTATGAGAGAAAATATACTGTGTATATGAGAGTAAATTATTTTCATTAGCATATAATTAATCTCTGAAATTACCTTTCTGAAGTATATTTACTACATCCCTGATTTCTATAGATGGTGCAAATTTTCTTTTACTTCTTCCACTTTACTGAGATTGGGGCTTCTTAATCATTAATATTGATCAGATGTAGGCACTAAGAAATACAATGTCAAATTAGAATCTGTAGAAATACAAAAATATTTGTTTCCAATTAGTNCAATTAGTCAAAGAACAAAATATTTATGCTGGTCTTCTACCATCTCTACAAGGACATTGGATAGGCAAACTGTAATAATTACAGTTGTGCAGTCTAACAGTATCTTCTTTGTCTTTTGTCAAGTTAAAAGCTAAACCAGAAAATGTCTGAGCTCTGAATTTACAATGTGATTCTATATCAGAAAAGCTTTTTCTATTTTGTGGGCACAGCACTTTTGTCTGATGA
>WBNO01007766.1:0-20965 GCA_013400575.1 Peucedramus taeniatus
AGTTTTATTATTATTATTTTTCTAGTCTTCTGTAAATATTCTTTTCTATTCTTTAGTATAGTTTAGTATAGTTTTCTTTAACATAATATAGTTTTATAAAATAATAAAATAGCCTTCTGATCACATGGAGTCAGAGCATCGTTCTTCCCTGCCATGAAGGGTCAGGGTTTTTTACAACACACACACACTTTGATACACATGTACCTATAGATACACACTGGTACATATGTGTAAAGCACTCTCCAGAGCTCTTCTGGGAAGAGAGTCATAGGATATTTACTGTTTGTTACCACCTTGCCACTTCTAGGTAGTATTTCACTCTCTGTGCTTTTGGGTGGGATTAGACAGTGTTGTTTTAAAAGAAAGCTTAAATAAAGACTGTGTTGGATTCTTGTCTCTTATTTTTTGAGACAAACACAAGCTAGAACTGGAGAAAAAGGCACCAAAAAGAGAGAGAACAAGGCACAGCACCGGCTGCCACTCGCTCCCAGAACATGAAAACACTGAGGCACTTCTTAGGAGATGAGACTGGAGGCCCGAAATGAAGAGGTGCCAAATGTTCATACGCAAATATCCAGAGCTTTGTCACTGACTGCTCGTGGAAAGGAAGGATTTGCACACCACAAATGGGGCATTGTTCCCTGCCTGCAGGGCGGGGCTCACTCACCGGCAGGGTGAAGAAGGTGGGGTGCTTGGACTCCTCCTCGTATTTGCCCTCTGTGGAGCCTCCTGCCTCCACTGACTTGGCCGTGGTGTTCTTGCCAATCCCCATGGTTTCCAGCACGTCCAGGACTTGCATGCAGCACCCAGGAGGTGCCTCTGGGACAGGCCAAGAAGGAAGGACAGCTCCTTATTCCAACAGCAGCAGCAGCAGCTCCAGGAGTCACACGGGAGCTCAGTGATCCAGCTGGGACATCAGCATATCGTTCCCATATATGGCTCCTAGGAGGGAAGGGAGAAATTGGCATCACTATATGTTGGTTCTTGCCTTCTTTTCTTTTCTTCTGTTAAGGCTGCAATTAAAGGCACTTGAGACAAACATTCAAAATTAGATTTTTGTTATTTCTTATGTCTATTACAAGTCGTGAGTTCTACAACATTCTACTAACAAGTTACAAAATGGTTAACTATCTTTCTGAACAAGGTCTTTTAAGGCTGAGCTATTCAATTAAGAAATGACACCTAAATTATTTTTACTTTTAACCCAATAACTAATCACTCGAAGTCTGCAATGCGGACTTTTCTGCCCAATTACAAAATACCACCCAAACTTGTGAAGAAGAAAGTGGAGAAGGACCAGCTTCTGCCCTAAAACCTCTATCTTGCTCTATATATTACTATATTCTAAAACTCTAAGTTTTCCACTCTGTGGTGTCACACACTTCTATTTAAACTATACACCCATAATCTCAGTGTTATCAATCAAATTTGGAAGTTTTCCTCATGACCTCAGGTCAAATGCAGTGTTCTCCTGGGGGTCAGAGTCTGTCAGCACAGAAAGTCTCAAACTCTCAGCATCTAGGACTCTAACAGGAAAGGAGAATTCGATTTTTTTTGTTCCTTAAAATAGATGTGCAAAAGCACAAGCCCCAGAGCCTGGGCTCCCTTTTGTGCTAGTGACTCACCAACTCTCATCATTCCTCCCTGATAATTATCAGTCAAGGTATGTGAAATTCTCCCATACTGGGAATACTCTGATTATTCTCTCATTCTTCTCCTGTGTTTTTCAGTCATTAGCAGTACATTGAAACCTTAGGTTTGCTCCAATCTCACAAATTTCCACAGAACTTTTAGGGAACTAACTCCAGGCACGGAGCAGTGCAGAACAGCTGAACATCCAGCACAAAGGACACTTGGGCTGCTCCAAGGAGGGTGAATTTGCAGAGCTGCTCTGGGGTTACCTCTATTACTGAATCCTTTCTTTGAAACAAACCCACTTTGAAATAAAAAGCATCAACTTACTTTGAAATAAAAGACTGGATGGGCAGTGAGGCACAGCTGCCTTTCAGTGAGCCTGTTTCAGACAGAGCCATCCCTTTCTGCTGGACATCCTGACCCAAAATGATCCCCAAATTCTCAGCTCTATGAAGAACATTCCAAGTAATCTGCCTGATGCTGAAGGAACTGTTTAAGGATAAACTCTGTATTTTGATGAGTTTCACTTCTCTTTTGGCACAGGAACTGAAAATATCACACACCTCAGTGGGTCACTACAGCAGTTTTCCCACATTTGCTCCTTAAATCAGACCAGCCAGTCCACTGTCATCCCACATTGTCCATTTCTAAGACAAAAGAACAGGAATTAACATACTTGAACCTAAACTCCCCACAGGACAGCACAGAAAATCCAAGTTTTGCAACCTGTGGTTGCTGAGCTTTAAACAGAGAATGGAGCTGCCAACACCTGCAGGTGAAACCGGGTCAGGTACAGGTGAAAGTACAGGACAGAACCTGAAAAATGGTCTCTTGAAAGCCACAAAAAATAGAATTTTCTGCACCCATCCGACTAGCAGAACCCACTCACACTGGTGTTACTTCAAAAGCAAGTTAATGATGGGTTCAACTGAACCCTAAGGTGGAAACACAGCTCATGGACACTCAAACACAAGTTTGGATTGGAAAAAAAGAAGCAGAACTTGGGTTTTTCCTGGTCTCCCTTCCAGATGCTGCTTAGGAAATGCCAGCAGCTCCTGTCTACTGTAATTGCAATAATAACTGAACTTGAGAAAGACTCTTCTGCTGAGGGCAATTCAGGACTGTACTAATATATGAATACTAATATTTTAGAACCTCTTAATAGCTGTTAATTGCCCATTTGCTGGAAAATTCTGGTTCCTTGAGGTGAAAGAAATATTAAAACTTTCAAAGCAATGTAGGTATTTCCTGAAAAGTTACATAAAAAAGACAATTTAGGCACTGAGATCCCTTGAAGCATTCATTAAATCAATATGGGATGCAGGAAGTGCCTGCAAATCAGAGTTAAAATTTGTTTAGGAGAGTAAATATTAAGGTAGCATAATTAATTATTTCTCACCTGAAGACTGAAGGAGAAGACTGGTTTGAATACTCACTGTCTTGCTCTGGAAAAAACCTGTCACTCCCATTTTCACAGAGCTCCTCTTCAAAGAGCAGCTCAGGGCAGAGAGGTGCTGGTTAAAGGTTTGGGGGCACTGGGGGGATCTGGGCTGGGATTTTTTGAGGGATTTTTTGTTTGCTTTACCTGGAGAGCAATGAAGTTTATTTTTTTTTCCTAGCACACAAGAACAAAGAGAAGAGAATCTGCCTTTTTCTGTCATTGCAGACGTGTTTTATTCTCCAAGAAAATCAGAGATGGAGACGGGCGAGGTTTAGTCTGGCAGCTTTATCCTCTGGGATTGGGAAGGGAAAGGGCAGCAGGACACCTTCCTGAGCCAGGGCCAATAAATCTGGAGCCAGGGGAGCTGCCAGTCCCAGGATCTGCTCTAAGATGCCCTGGCACCCTAAGCTGCTTAGCTGGCATTAAGCAGCATCTCCAGACAGGAGAGACAGGGCTCTGTCATCCCTGCAGAGCTGCTGTCTTCTCCATCCCTGGGAACTCCAGCAGGACAGCAGCAAAGCTTGCCTTGGATCCATGGATTGCTGAGAGCTGACACACCATAGCTGAAATAACAATTCCCAAACAGGCAACTCCCAGCTCAAAGGCCAAAAACCCCCTCATTGCTGCTTTTCCTAAAGAGAGGGAGGTTTTGTGTCACCAGGGGTTGGTCCAAGACAAACCAGGAGAATGAATTTCCCAGTTCTTCTTGCTTCTACCCAGCAATTAAAATTGCACTTAATTGCACCAATGATCATCAGAGGTTTCTAGAATGCTTTGATTCTGCCATCAGGAGTGTCAAAGAGAAGCAGACTCTGCTGCTGCCTAAAGTTATCTGGGAGAGATCATTCCTTATCAGCCCCCGTGTCCCACCACATGACTCAGGCATTTTTACAGCCCTCCAGAGCAAATCCAGCTCCTCAGGAGCTGGAAAGTCATGGAGAAAGAGATAAAACAAAAGAGATAAAACCCATTCAGCATCGGGCAAGTACACTCAGTACAACCCATCATCTACAGGCTGGGGTCCAATGGGAAGGCTGGAAGTGAAATTTCTGTCAGGACTCACCTTTCCACATGAATTACCTCCAGTGCACACCTGTGTTTAACAAAGAAGGCCAAGAGAGGCCAGGGGTTTACAGTGCTGGAGATAAGATTAGGATTTACACAAAGGGCAGGGGAGAGCCCAGGTGCAAGGTCAGGAGGAAAAGCCTCCCGGCCAGCGAGAGGCCACTCTGCACCTCCAGCATCTCCCTTTTCTCCAGCACAAAGCTCCTCCAGTCTCAGAGGCACCAGGAGAGGACACAAGAAGGTGGCAGGGTCTGGTCTGACACAACAACACCTTCTCAAGCTTCCAGGACCACCCACCACACTTCCCTTTTGCCAAGGTCGCTGCTACTTCATTTAAACAAATCAGGATGCGTTTCAAAGCTCTTGGGAAAAAAGGTAAAACCCATCAGAGATATGGAGATCTACAATGCAAGACTGTGTTTAAATGCTCTTTTTTTTCCTGCAAGTCTCTGCTCTGGAGCCTCCACCAAAAATAAAAACATCCACTGGAGCACAAAGGTTTTCCTGCAGGAAAATCTGCCCCTGAAAAGCTCCCACTTCCCGAGGTACCCAACTGTGAGTCAGTGAGAAATCCTTTCACAGCTCATCTCTTAAGCAGATCCAAGGGTTAACCTGGGCAGGACAGAAGGTGCAGAGAGACATAAAGAGCTTATTGCCAGGGCAGGGAAAACTGGCCATGAACCCCCAAAGGAGCAGGCAATGGAATACAGGCACCTCCCTTGCATGCACTGTTTCCTTTAAAAGCACTGCACAGAGCTTTTGGCTGAAGCACACCAAAAATATTCCCTAGATCAGATCTGCTGCTGTGGCAATTCCTCCCTACAGTGCTGAAGGCCTTCAACATCAATATTTGAATCCAGAGCCTGGCAAAGCAAAGACTGGGGAAAACAAAGCCCACCTGACCTCCAGGCTGTGACATTCCTGGGCAAGAAGTTCCCCTTTTCCCTCTCACAGCTGTCCACACCTATCTCACAGCTCAAATAAATAAACACCAGTTACTTGTTTCTGAGAACCTGTTAGAAATGAAACTGCACATTACAAAGGGGCTTTCATATATGAAGGACCAAATTACAAACCACCTAAGAGCACCAAAAAGTTCTCTTCAAAAGAGAACTTTGCTACTCAGAGGTGTCCTAAGGGTGCTGGATGTTTTCCTAAGAAAAAGGTTCTCCTCAGTTAAAAACATTCCACAAACCTCTCATCACCCAGGTTAAAAAAGCCCAGTAAGTACTTACAGGATGCAATCAAGGTCCTGTCTGCAGAACCACAACCACAAGTCCAACTGCTCCACGCTGTTCCATCCCAGATCTGAGCCTGGATGCAGCAGCACCTGTGAGGTCCCACCCACTGTCCACACATGCAGGGAGTGCCTCACAGGCTTTTTTTCTGCCTTCCAGGGCATTTTCACCATCTCACAGATGTGAAGAAAGTGCCCAGAACCCACGCTTAATCTTCTCTTGCTACTTGAAAAAACTACCCTCCTGCTTCAGTCTTGGAGTGAGTTTTTTCTCGGCTGTTTGGAGCAGCCTCTTTGGTCCCAGGAAACTCCTGATTTGTCTTTAGCAGGGGCCTCTCGAGTTCCTTCCCACCAACTGAGGCTGCACTGAAATGCCACCACATCCTAAATGTTCCAGAGATTTCCTCCCTCCACTGAACCACATCCACAACAAGAAAAGCAGACTCAAAATTTAACCTAACACCACACAGTTCGTCTTTACCTGCAGCAGAGACAAATGAAATGCTGCTAAATACCCAAACTTCCTAACATTCGGGCTCTAAGAAGCTCAATTTAGGTTTTAAAAAGAGTTGATGGGCACTTTAAGAAGCTTCTTTCTTCGCTTGGAAATAGCTCTTCAAAGCACAAACATATTCTTTCTTTGGAGGCACTAATGAATTTTTAAGTAGTTGGTATTTTGACTGCCATCCAGAACGGTGCTTTAATAACTGACCAACGTTATTAGGGCAAGTCTACACAAAGCTAAGCAGGAAAGTTATGCCGAGCTCAAACCTTCCGTGTATTTAAAGCACATTAGCTAAATCTCATTAACTTCCTGTGTGAATGAGCTCGTTGAGAACGGGACTTAAATCCAGTTGAATGAGGTGTTTAACAAAGGATCTCACAGCTTTCAAAAACCACAAGTTTGGTTAGTCAAGTTATTACATGAGAGCTTAGTTAGGCTGGGATTCTAAACCAGAAGAGCTGAGTGCTTCCAGCAGCAGTCACCCGGCAGGGTGTTTGATCAGAACACTGCTGGCCAAGCAGCTCCCACTCATCTTTCACCTCTTTACTCCCATTTTCTTGTCCCAAAAGGGAGAAGTTTTGCCCAAATTCTGTGCGGAGCATTTGCCACCCTCCCCACCAGCGGACAGGGACGAGAAGCTGTGAGATTAAATTCCAAAGAAGTGAAGGCAGAAGGTGGGAAATGACAATTTACAGCTCGTTATCTGCACGCAGACGCTGCTGGGAACTGACACCTGCAGAGCTCTCCAGACTCGGGGTAAATAAAAATTAAATCCTGTCTCACTGCTCCTTCAGTCTGCCCTGGAGCTCGGCACACCTTGCACACTGTGTGGCACACGGTAATTTGATTTATAATGCTATGGAGTCCTTACGGTCTCCCTAGGGAGAATTAATAATTTGGGCATTCCGATACCTCGCCGTTATTATGGATATTAATACACAGCTCGTTAAGCTCCTTCAAGGCCCTCAAAGCAACCTGAGCTCACACTGGGTCCTTTCTCAGCCTGCTTTGTACTTGGACTTGGCACTTTGATGAAAGCTCCCTTCTTTCCAAGACGTTAATCACGTTAAAACAAAGGTGGAGTAAGAGACTCATCTAGGAAAAATTCCATTTATTAAGTAAATCGAGGTAATGTGCCAATTTTTCAGCTCTGGATGTGAAGCTCCTTCCCAAAGGCTGAGGCATCCCTGTGGCTCCTTTGGAAAGGGAACAGCTTGAGCCCATTAATCAATACAAACCCAGCAACTGATCCCACACTTGAAGTTTTACACTAAGTTATCTATTAGGCTTGTCTGTAAATAAACAGTTCCATTTAGCATAACTTATCAGGATTTTGAATTCATAAACCTTCAGAAACTAACCAAGACACTGTACCTTTGTGCTCAAGCTTTCTTAAAATCTCCTTTACTACATAAATATCACATAAATTTTCCCCATTTGAAAGATTAAAGGGAAAGCAAAGTTTACAGATAAAGAGAAAAGAGCAAATACTTTTGAAATAGTAAATATCTCTTTACAGTGATAGCAACTTTAAAATGAGAAATTAAGTCCTCAAAGCTTTAAGATATGGAAAGTTAGTTATTAACACCTGCAAACACCCGTTTTAAAGTCTCTTATTTCATAATGCTGACACCAAACCAGTTGAATTTCTGCAACCATCCCCACCGGGCTGTGAACCCCAAGGCAAACCTGCACCGAGCTCTTGGAGGCAGCTCCCATAGCAGCCTGGAGGATGCAGACATTCATCCTCCAGGAGCACTTTTATACTCTTTTTGTACTTGTCCATTGTGTAACTGCTCCCAGCCCACGGTTACACAAGGGCAGGGCAGGAGGCAGCACCTGGATACTCCCCAGTTACTCCCCCGTTACTCCACGCCTCCACTGGGTTTACGCAAAGCAGCAAAGCAGCCCGGCCTTGGGAGCTTCAGCTCAGCCACAAAATCACGGAGAGAAAACCCAGCCAGAGCTCCCAAACAAAAATGGCACAAATATTTACATGCCTGGCTGCAGCAGCTGCAATCAGGACAAGGATTTCCTCCGAGTGTTCTTCCGTGAGCCTCCCTCGTGCAACTCGCACGGAAATGTTTTTATCAGCAACTTGACAAATTTTTGAAAGGTCCCAGATCTCTTCCCTAAGACAAGGGTCAGTGATCCACAACCTCATTGGGAACTGAAACACACCAGGAGTCTGCTGGGCTTGTCCACTTCCCCAGTGGAAAACGCTGAGTAACAATGATGGGCACAGGGCAAAGTGAGACGGAAAGGGACACAGGAGAAGAAGTGAAAGACTTGAAACAACAACAAAACCAACAAGAAATAAAAACAGGGTTGCCAAGCACTGGAACAGGTTGCCCAGGGAAGTGGGTGAGTCACTGTCCCTGGAGATGTATAAAAGCCATGGAGATGTGGCATTCAGGGCATGGTTTAGTGGTGGATGTGGCAGCGCTGGCTTAATGGTTGGACTTGATATTAAAGGTCTTTTCCAACCTAAACAATTCTAGGATTCTAAAATTGCTCCCCATGGATCTTCTCCTTGCCCCACTCCCCTTTCTGTGGGAGCACAGCCCCGCCTAAAGGCTGTCCTTACATTCCTGAACATCACCTTGCCATTTGTCACATCACAGCCCCTGCCTCATCCCCATTTCCCTCTCCAAAGGATTAAAGAAACACCATCACCCTACAACTGATCCTGAAGCCATAACCAGAACAGGTCACCACAAAGCAGCACCCAGGGAGCAGCTTCTGCCTGGATTTACCGGCAGCAACTCCACCCCTCGCACCCAATGCAGAGCAGGCCAAGAACATGAAGCTCCAGGGCACGAAGGTGAGCTCACTGCACCTGAAATGTCCTTTCTGCACCCCAATGTGTGGAGGCAGGGACAGGCTGCCAGTGCTGTCCAGCCCCCCATGCTCTATCCAGTTCCCCATGCTCCATCATCCAGCCCCCTGGTTCCATCCAGCCCCCCTCGTCCCATCCAGCCCCTCCAGTCCCATCCCGCCCCCTGGTTCCATCCAGCCCCCCTGGTTCCATCCAGCCCCCCGGTTCCATCCAGCCCCCCTGGTTCCATCCAGCCCCCCAGTTCCATCCAGCCCCTCTGGTTCCATCCAGCCCCTCCAGTTCCATCCAGCCCCTCAGTCTCGCACAAGCCGGAATTTGCCGCCCGCTGCTCGGGGCTCAGCGTGTACTTGGTCTCACATCAGAGCCAAGGCCTGAGCAGGGCTGGTTAATTGAGAGCTGACGCCTGTCCCGTGCAAGGGGACGAGTCATTCATCCCTCGCTCAGATCCCTGGGAGCGATCCAAGGATCTCCACTGATTCTCTGTGCAGTGTGTGCCACACAAACCCACAGGATATGCCAGCCTCTAATCCCCACCGCAAAGAGATACTGAAAAAATTCCCCGTTTGCTCCGTTTCTCATTATTAGATCCTTTCCTTTCCTCCTTCCTTCTGACTTCCAAATGTTTTCACAAACACAAATGTTTTAATTTCAACGTAAAGAAATCTTAGTGCCCTTAACACAAACATCACCAAACCTTAAGACCACAAAATAGCAACTGCTGTACCCAGACTGCCT
This sequence comes from Peucedramus taeniatus, assembly GCA_013400575.1. Taxonomy (NCBI): domain Eukaryota; kingdom Metazoa; phylum Chordata; class Aves; order Passeriformes; family Fringillidae; genus Peucedramus; species Peucedramus taeniatus. The sequence continues at coordinate 9,458 of WBNO01007766.1, forward strand.
GAAGATTACTAACCTGTAACACTCTAAGGAAAAAAGTGCTGGAAATTGTTTTAGATTCAAGGTATTTGATGTGCTCACAGGGAGCTTAAAACTGAGTAAGAGAAAAACTTTAGGTTTTGAAAGAAGTAAGCCATTTGCTTTTTTACTCCAATGTGCAACTGTTGTTTAATCCAATTAATTTTTAATAGTTGGATTAAACAATGCCAGAGACTCAAATACTTCTTTTGCCCTGAATATCACAGTTCAAAGTATAACTGAGTTCAATGCAATTAAAATTCTTCAGTATGCAATCAAAGACTTGTCTATTTACCTTGCAATTAAAACAAATCGCTCCAAAATTCATCATCAGTGAGTGGAGAATTTCAACATTCGAACAATTAATTTCTGATTACTCTGCATTTACACTCAATCCAAATAAACCATCTGCTAATCTGGGTACCTCCACTTCAATTGCAGCTGTCAGGGTTGATGTCGGGACAGATCCAAGCATGGGTTGTGGGGTTACAATTCCCTGGAGTGAGCAGGGACTGGAATCACTGTCACTGCAGGAGAACGCTAAATCAAAATGTAACTCTGCTCTCTCAAGCACTGGAATACTTCACAGCAGCAGTTCCAACCTGGTGTGGAAGCCAGGTGGGAATGAATACCTGAGAGCTGTGTGGGGCTGCACTTTACTGTGGGAGGGGAGTCACAGCAGAGGATTTATCTTGCTCTGTTTCAGCCTAGGGAGCTTGGTCATGATGGTCCAATACAGCCACTCATCACTTTTGTTTTCTGCTTAATATCTGAAATGCAAACTGGTGGAAGCATTTCTACTGCTTGGAAATGTTACTCCTAGGAGGAGTTCACTTTGATTATTATGAGAAAATCCAATTTTCTGCCTTTTTCTCAGACACTCAGTGTTCAGTCTGAGGATGAACCAACACTTCCGAGTGCTCCAGCCAAATTCTGTTTGGACACACATTGGTAAACTACTGACAGTGTTTTGAGTTGGAATGTTTATTCTAAGGATTTTTCTCTGCAGTTTTGCAGCATTTGGGCAGGATAAAATCCTTCTCTGAAGTCCCCTATTCCCCCTGCACAGGGGTGGCACACAATGGTTATATCCCACCACCAAAATGACAATAATGCAACGCTGGCACTGCCAACACCTGCTAACCAAATCCCTCCTTTGAACCTCCAGTAAGAACAAGAAAAACACCCAAAAGGAAGAGTGATGCAGTCAGCAGTGCTCAGGGAGAGGCACAGCTTCCCTGCAAGAACATCCTGTTTCCTCCGGAGGGTGAGCTAGAGGAGGCCTCCTTTCTGACAGCTCAATGAGCCCCCTCACTACATTTTTGCAGCCATCTCCTAATTTAAGGATCCTTCCTCCCAAAGCCACAGCAAATACGTGATCTTTTACATCAGCTTATTTAATCAGCAGCCTCCCATGAACAGCCTCCAGAACACACTTAACATAATACAGCAAACCCAGAAAATAGCATCACACACGAGCACAATAAATAGATCCACTTCCACCCACAAGTGGGAACGGCAGAAAGACTCAGCCATTAAGTTTGAACTTACAGTGATGTTTATACATTTATTGAATTATGAATTGAAAAAGCACTTACCAGAAGATCTGTAATATGAAAACATCTACTGCTCTTCCCCAGTGCTGACTCAAATCGACCCCAGAATTACTGGAAGTGCTCTGAAAACTCCCCAGGTAATTCAGGGAGCAATGCCCAGCTCTGGGCTACTGAAGGTGCCCTCCTGAACCCACAAATCCCTCTCTCCTGGAGAAAGGACACCTTGGGGCAATCCATAGCCAATGAATCCCACATTTCCAGCTGGACAATGCAATGCTTTGTGGTCAACTTCTGTTCTGAAATCCCCAATTCATCTACAGCCTGTATTGTTAAGGTGTTTATTAGAACTTTTCCTGCAACGGTATAATTTTAAATACTTGTAACAAGAACCCAGGATCTGAGATGTACATCAAAGCAGACAGAGTTCTGCATAAAAAGGTAATTACAAGATGGAAGTGCCTTTAAGAATACCTGTGGCTGATTTTTGGACAAGAAATAAGGAATCATTGTCAAGAAAGAACAACAGAAGAATAGTGAAGCCAAAGCCCTGCACTCCACAGGCACAGATCAAAGCACTCCCAAAATTACTGGAGAAGATATGTGCTTTTTGGGACCTGTGTATCCACCGTGTTCATAAACTAAGTCAGACTCCCTTCCTGGAGCTCCAGGTATTCCTGTAATTACAGGCAAAAGCTCAAATCCTTTGTCTTGGAAGAAAAGACAGAAGCAAAGCCTGGGCAACAGCAGGGTGAGAGGTAATGAACCTTAACGCGTCATTACCTTCGTGTGTTCCCAGATTACCCTTAACACATCATTACCTTCGTGTATTCCCGGAATCCCCACCCTTGGAAGTGCCCAAGGCCAGGGCTTGGAGCACCCTGGGACAGTGGGAGATGTCCTTGCCCAGGGCACGGGAGGGTCTGGATGGGCTTTGAGGTCCCTCCCGTCCCAACCCACTCCAAATTCGACACACAGTTTGCACATTCATATTTTACCTTTCTCTCCTTATTTTTGTGACTGCTAATAGTTTCAGAAGGGTGGGCTAAACTCCTGTACAGAAAAATCGAGCAGGCCATGCAAAGAACATGGAAAGTCCCACCCCTTAACCACAGCTATTTTAATTTTCCAAAGGCAAAATGTTTCTACGCAAAATAATTTGTTTACTTTTTCATTCAATACGTCATTTGCTTGGATGCCTAAAAATCGCCCTGCTTTACACAGTGAGCAGCCAGGCTGAAAACTTCAGCTGCAAGACTAAATGCTTTAAAAAGTGGGGGGAGGGGGGTAAAAAAAGCAGATAACCATCGGTTTTGGTCAGTGATCCTGGGATCTCGTTCACAGCTCAGTAATGCACAGCCCAACTCCTCCTCCCACCAATCCCAACCTCCTGCATCTGAAATGAAAAAAAGCCCTTTTAATCTTCAAAGCATGGCCACAAGTCAATCTCAACTTAGCACACTTTTAAATTTTCTTTTTAATTATCCAGTTGGGAGAGTTATGCCCTTCTTGCTCAGTGACCTTTCACTCCTTCGGGATTACTTCAAAATCTTTCCTGGGAATAATCAGCGAATTTACACCACTTAGAGAGCAAACGTTCCAAGGCTCCCGAGGCTGAGGGGCAGGGCCAGTGGACTCTCAGAAGTCTCTGCTGGGCTACCAGGACAGGATCCTCTGGCTCCAGGACTGCCAGGAGTGCAATCCTGCCACAGATGCTCTGACCCCACACCGGGGTTTGGAGCTCTGACCTGAAGCCAAACCCAAAGCAGCAGCAGAAGCGTCTGCTGGAGCTGGCACAAGGCAGGGTACAGGCAGGGCATCTCTTGGAGTCACAGAGCAAGAACAGATGCCATTATTCACTGTATTAGCAATAATAGATGCTGATATTCCCACCAATAAGTGGTGCCCAGCTGTTTGCCCCAGGAGCTTTGGTCACCAAGCACAGCTCGGTTTCCCACAGCCACCGGGGAAAAATTAAATCATTATTGCCATTAATGATATTTAAGCCAAACCAGCACTCTTTACTCCCCTGCCCACACACCAAACAACTGCAAGCAGCCCCGGGTTTGATTCCCACACGTTAAGCCAAGCAATTACTAATTTATTAATTTCACAACAAGCCTGGCAGTGTTTCTGTGTTCAGCCAGACTTGCTGGGTGACTCCCCTGCTCCTGTTTGAGGCAGGCTCAGGTGAGAGCAGCTCCTGCACCGACCTCCTCAGAAATGTGCATTTACTGGTCTCTGCACCCTCTGAATCCACGGGGCAGCAGGAGGGGACAAGACCAAGGTGCCACCTCACTCCTTTGTCACACACCAGTCACCAGGCAGAGATGGGGGATGTCACTTAGTGCAGTGGCTTTGAAGATTTTCCTGCCTGTGTGAGTGGGTAATTAAGAATGCATTAAATAGATATTAATGCATTAAATATCCCTGTGTGCAACAGAACTGGTAAAGAAGGTTAAGTGGCTTCTCCAAGTGAAGGGACAGAAATGGAACGCCCAGTTTAACACCCAACTGGCTGCTCAGGAAAAGCACAAAGAATTGCTAAATTTTCAAGAGTTCACACCACTTACAATAATACTTATACCAACTATAGGTTATTGAAGGAAAACTTCCTGGTTTTGGGAAGCCTTTTTAAAAACTTCTTTGGCAAAATTTAATAAAATAAAATGCTAGTTTACCTTTGTGATTTCTGCCAGTAAACCAATCCTTTTTTAACCAATATACTGTGGGTTTAATATTGTGCCTTAATGGCTGCCTCATCTTCAGGGCTCTTTGGCAGATGTGTTTCAGCACTGCTTTTAACAAAATAATCTCAATTATTCTTACTTAATTGGCATCAGATAAATGCAAGACTTCTTAGCTGCTGCTGTTTGAAGGAGCAGCACTTGAGCACACATTTTGCCCTTTGAATAATTAGGAGAAAAGACCAATGCAGATGGAGTGTACCTAAGTGAGCTCCAAAACTGGGCTAACACTGATCACAAAATCTTTACCAAAGCCCAACAGCCGAGGAGGGGAGCTCAGACAGGGCTGTGCCTTCAGGCTCATTTATACCGAGCAGTTTAATTTAATTGACAGACTTTAATTGACAGCTTTGCTGGGATCTATTGTGCCTGATTAGGCATCTCCATGAAAAGCATTAGCTGTGTTTGATCCCCTCCAAAGCAGAGCAGCTCATTAGCAGGGGATGTTTACAGGACCAGCAGCTCTTCCCCGGCTGCAGGAGGGGTTTTCAGATCGTGTTTTCACCAGGAGGATCACGACTCCAAAGGAGCTCAGCCCTCCATCCTTTGCCTTTCCTGCTATTTGCCAACAGGACAGATGGACAAGGAAAACATCTGACAGGACTACAACAAACCCCCAACACTTGGGTATTAAAAAAAACCCAAATCCACTCCCTCATCTATACTTTTTTTTTAGCTTTAAAAGCATCTATCAGTGAGCTGAAATAATTACAAATAACAAGTGTCCAACAGGCTAAATAAACCAGACCAGAGCCCTGTGAAATTATATTGGTAATAATGACTCTGCTCAGCACAACCTCCCAAAATTCCACACACAAAATTAAATGGCACCCATGCAAATACATCTAATATCAGCAAATTACTGGTAATTGTTATTGTTCCCAGAGATGAAAGGACACAGAACAGTATGAGAATATAGCAATTATTTCCTGCACTCTGAGCCTATGAACAGGGACCTGCAGCTCCAATTTCTTTCTTGCCAGTCTCAATCCAAATTACTCCTTAGGTTTGGTTTTAATACCACAAAATGCTCATCAGGAAACCATGATCTGTCAAGCTTTTATCAAAAACCCCAACCTGTTAAAATATGACCAAGGAAACGCTGCTTGCACCAGGAAGACTTAGCTACCTTTCAGAAACAATTAATTCTGCACTAAAAAATGAAAAAGGGGAAAAAAAGTCGCTGTAACCTGTGAAGAGCTGGTGCTTTAGAGCCTGCAAAAACAAGGATGTGTTTCCTTTGCTTGTACGGTACGGTGAGGGTCTGGATACAGGATTCTCCACACAAAGGACAAGTAATAAACAGAGCAAAATTAGTTTTTTCCTGTCACCGGGACTCGAAGACTCCATAAAAATTCAAACTTTCCCAGAGCAGAGTCCACTAAGTGCCATTAGCTCCGAGACAGCTTCATTTCAAACAGCACACAAAAGAAAAGGCTGCTAACTTTGCAATGCAGCGTTTTATTTCCCTCCCAAGCTCCTAAATAAAAAGTGAAAGTCACGACATGGAGTCACGTGCCTGTCTCATGAGATCCCCTCCGTGACCTTGAGTGCTGCTAAGAACATTTACGCACAATTCCCTTGAAAAGCACAACACGGCAGCACCTGAGCCGAGCTTCAGGCTGAAATTCAAGACACTCCAGGTAAGTGGTAACAGGAGTAAGGTCAGAAAAATAGAAGCCCTTCAGATGGTGGCTTCTGGGCTAGAAAACGGGGTGATCACAAAGCTCAGCAAAGCTGGGCTTGGTGGTCAAAGGCTTCCAGCATTTCCTTGCCATTGCTTAGGAGATGCACGGGACTTGCAAAGGGCTGGGAGCCTGGGATAAATTCCCATTAACCACCCCAGCACATAAACACTGCCAGGTTGCATTAGTGTTTAAGGCGTCTTCCTATTAAAGCTGCACTTTGTTCTGTTAACTTTTACAATCTCACAAGTGGGTAACAGCCAGCAAACCACTAAAATCGACATTATTGCCTTGGGCTGCCATTTCACGGCCATGCAAAACAGGAGTAAAGCCAATTAAAATGTGTCGCTCCACTGAGAGCCCGAACAGCTTAAAGCTCCCACCCGAGGGTAATGCCCAGGAATGTCAGCGCATTTCAGAGCCCCCCCTGAAATCGCTTTTCATTTAGTTTCCCACCACCGTGCATTCCCAAAATGCTTCAGCCAACTGCCGGAATGGCACGAGCCTTGCAACAGTTTGATTTAAATATAAATTCAGACAATGAACTGGGGGTCGTGGAGCCATTCAGAATCAAATTCCAAACCAGTTGGGTGACTCACATTTCCCAACAGTCAAAACCAACAAATGGTGAGTCAATCCCCCCCTCACCATCGTACTCATTTGAGGCCCATTCTTCCAGCACTTTTACTCTACAACGAGCATGAAGTGGGTGGCAAATTCAAACAGTCCCTTTTATCAGGAAGGGCACACGCTGGTTTAACCCAAACACACAGAATGCAGCTCGGTTGTTCTTTTCAGAGCTTGGGAAGTTCAGAGATTCCCAGGTACTGTGGGACAACTCAGCTCCTTCACCACAACAACTGGACTCCTCTGCTCCTAGAAATACAACTATCAGGCAAAGCTTGTTTTCTCAGGCACTTTGCTGACGCAAGTCCAAGATCAAAACATTCCTAGTCCAAAGGACAGAGATGTATCAGTCTCCAAAATCCAGCCATGCCATCCCTCCAAGCTACCTGGGACACTCAGAAACACACATCAATTTATTACTGCTTAGTCATGTACACTTTGGGGGAAGAATAAAATATTCTGGTTGCTTGAATGTGTTGGGAAGGAACTCTGGAAATTCCCTTTCAGTGAAACAGGATAAAGTTTATTCTCGCTTGAAGCTGCTATTTAAAAGTAATACTAAATTGAAATAAGGAAAAGCAGACACTTGGATGTGAAGTGCATTCCCTGTCCCCTCCCTAACCAGCACTTGCATCTTCTGGCCTGAGAACTGAGACACGGCAAGATTCAGATCATTGAATTCCTAATTATAAACTCATTAAAATACTAGTTCTGCAGTTACCTCGAGTCCAGCCATTCCTCAGCAATCAAACGGAGCTGCGGGATGGGAACAGAGTATTTCAACCCAGGAGGGAGGCACCCGAACCCGGAGCTTTGAACCCCCTGGGCACAGCCTGGTGGCCAATCCCTCCTTCCCAAAGCCACCCCGGAGCTCTCAAAGCCCAGCCCTGTCCCGGGGCCACGGCAGAGCCAAGGGGAGAGTCACAGCTCCCAGGGTGACTCACTAGTGACAACACCGGGGGCCACAAAATACAAACTCGGCTCCGGGTCCCTCTGGAGAAACCCGGGAGCCGCGTGGAGAATTCCCGATGTTTCCAAAACACCTTCCCAGCGTTTGGCGACAGAAGCGGCCGAGATGAATGCGAGAGGAAGGGGTGAAATTACAACAGGAGCTGCAAGTCCAGCTCTCCCTCCTCCTCTCTTTCCTCACCGAGTGCCAGCGGTGTCTCAACACCCCAACTGCCTTTCCAAGGAAGTAGCTCTGCTCCTTTCCGGGCCAAATTACCATGGCAAGAAATCCCCATGTAGATTCATCTCCAACAGAAAAACATTCAGGCAGCAAACATTTCCTCCCCACAACCTGAAAACAGCCAAATATCATCAGATTTCTTTCCTACCATCAAAGAAACCCTGTCCTGAGACAGCTCGTAACAACTAAAAACATTTGCCCATAAAGCTAATGTGCTCCCAAGCACTGACAGAAATATTTCGTGCACCCCACGAAGCTGGCCGTGTCTGAACACACTTCACCCCCGGGGAGGCTGGAGAACACAGCAAGAACTTTCATTTGTAATGATTTATTTTACTCCTGCCTTCAGTACATCAGGATGTTCGTCTCTTACTCATCCTGTCTGTCAATATTGTCTTCTTGCAGCTTTTAAGTAAAATAACCCCCATGGTAACTGTTGTCAGGCCATGTCATGACCACTGAGGCTTCATAAATAACACTTGATATAAATAGATTTTCCAGCAACATATAAACCATCAGCTCCAATGGAAGAAGGGTTGAGTACAGCCATCTGCATTTTCTCCTCTAAGGATAAACACATAAAGAAGTGTTTGAAAGCAAAACAAATCTATTGAAGAAATGGCCCTCACAGAAACTTCTGGGGCATGAGATTTTTTACGTGGTTCACACAAAGACATTGACAGGAGCAGCTATAGCAGAACAAGATCTTCCCAGGAAGAAATCCTTCCCTGGGAGGGGGATGAGGGCCTGGTACAAAGTGCCCAGAGCAGCTGTGGCTGCCCCTGGATTCCTGGAATTGTCCAAGGCCAGCCTGGATGGGCTTGGAGCACCCTGGGCTAGTGGAAGGTGTCCCTGCCCATGGCACTGGGTGGGCTTAGAGGTCCCTTCCCACCCAAACCATTCCAGGGCTCTGTCACCTTCCAAATGACACCAGTTCGTGGTGGGAATAGCTCCCGGGGGTGCCAGCTGCCTTCCCCTGCCCTCAGGTTTAATCGCAGCAGTTCAGACCAGTCTGAGAGCAGCTTAGCAGCCACTTCTGCAGGAATCCATACGAACAATGCCTGCAGTTTCACCCATTTTCCTTTCAATGGTCTGCAATCAACTTCCACAACACAACAAAGCCAAGTCGAAGCCGCTTGGGACACCCCTTCATGCTGAGGAGGGTAGCAGATTTGGCTACACCAGGAAGAAATAAACCCCTTAACATACCGACAGAATCAAAGAGAAAAAAAATCGGGTTTAATTTAAAAAACATTTGAAAAAGGAGCTGCATATAAATGCAGCATTTTTCACAGGTTCCTCTAAACGAGCATGGGGGAAATCCACACTCAAAAGTTTTCTGTCAGGAAAAAAACAATCCTCCAACACTGCCATTATCTCAAGCTTCCCCTGAAGAAGTCTCCAACCAAGTAATACCAACAAATAAATAATTTCTGCTTCTCCACTGGAATTCAACTCCCTGTTAGACGACCTTCACGAGACAGAAATTCTCATACTAGCAAGGTTTAAATACACCCACACACCACCCAGGATGGACTCAGGGAGGTACACTCAGGTCTGCCTGGGCTCAGGGAGGGCAAAGAGCACAAAAATTCCCCTAACAGACCTGGCTGCCTTAGGAACACAAGATTTTTGTGGGCTAACCCCCGAGTGGGACACTGCCAGGCGGTGAGGGATGGGAGCTGCTTAAATTGCTGCTGTCACCCAAGGAAACACCCATCAACCTGCAGCCCAAATGCTGCCACTGACTGAGGAGCTGCTTCTCCTCCAAATCCTTGGATTTGCTTCCATGCTGAAAATGCTGAAGAAGCAACAGGCCCGTGCTCTGATTCCCATCCTGCTCCTTCCATCTGCTGAGAGCTGTGTGCTTCCAGAGAGCTCAGCAAAGCTAAGCCTGGCTCAGGGCAGGGCTTACAGCCCAGTGCCACATTGGGATGGGTCTTAAACCATTTGAGCTCGGCCTGTTAAGCCACAGCAGGAGCACAACCCACCCCTGAGAACCCCAGCGTGACCTCCCCTAGTCCCCAGAGCTCTGACACGACATTTTCAGGTCCTCTTTACATCTTGACTAAACCAAAGGCTTGTTTAAATCCGTGATAAAAATCTCAGGGCTTGTTTAACCTCCTTGCTAGCCCGAGGTTGAATTTGTTTCAGTGCATCTCCGTGTTAACACTGCTCTAATTTCAAGATATCTGGATCATGACTGGGAGCTAGGAGCAGGGGTACAAGAGCTCATCAACTAATCCAATTGTTCCACACATCTCAAGGATTATTTTCCAGTTTGCTAACCTGAGTTACTTGTTGCAATAATCCTTTATCTACACCGAAATCACCTGGCAGACAAGGTGTGCAGTTAAGCCTGGCTCTGGCACTGTGCAGCCCATCAGCTGTTCATCACTTCAGCATTTGTTCTGCTTCTCCACTTCGTTTTACAGCCTGCATCAAACTCCACCTGCCAGGAAAAACACTACCCAAACCAGCTCTTTTTTTGAGCTTGAACTGGGTAATTTAAAGCCTGCTCAAGCCTGGCAGCACTACGCTGCAGTGAGGACAAACAGACATATTAAGCTTCCTATAAATACAGAGCATTTGGTGTTTTTATTGAAAATTAAAGCTCATCAGCAAAAGGGAGCCTGGCATTTACCTGGCACTGAACTCACACCAAGAGTCAGCTGCGTGTGGAAAATGACAAGGCGGAAAAAATGAACAGGTCTGGTCTTTACCTTGTCTTAAACACCTCGGGGCATTTCCCTTACGTGCCAGAATCTTCCACCGGCTCTGCTGCTGCCTTTGGGGTCAGCCCAACCCGCACTCACCTGGCTAGGAGAGCCCCAAACTGCCTCAAGGGCTGCTCTTCCCTGTGTACAAAATGACAACGGCGGCTCCAAAATGAAGGGATGGGAATAAAACTGTAAAGCCTCTGCCTCATTCCCAGCTTTTATGGAAATAGGCAAAAACCACTAATAACAGGAATATATGATCATGGTTAGTCCTTATTCTAGGAAACGTAATAGGCTTGCAACAAGCTTTGTTCAGGCATTTTTCTGCACTACCTACATCACTTCTTTCTATCCAAAACGTACCTTAAAACAAAAGAAAACCACACAGGATATCGAACGGTGCTTGTAAGTTACAACCAGAAAATTGAAATATTTACTGCCTCGATGACGACTGAAAAAGAAAAATAAAAAGGCAAATAAATATTTTTTTTTTAAAGGGGGAAGAAAAAAAGCTTTAAAGCCTATCACGAGAACGGGATCAGGGAAGAGCGAGGCCACCCCTTCAGGACCAGGGGAGAATTAACCTGCATTTCTCCATCCCATCTGCAAGCTTACGACTCTGCCACCCATTTTGTCTCATATTAAAGGGATCCAAAAAAAAAAAAAAAATTTTTTTTTAAATAATTACCTCAGCGGCAGAGAGAGAAGACCCCACCCCGGGATGGATGCCCGAGCGGTGCTGTCGGCCGGGCAGGTGACCCCGCCGCAGGTGCCACCCCGGGCATCCCCCGCGCCCCTTCCCCATCCCCGGGAGACGCTGCCGAGCCAGCAAACGCCGGCGCGGAGCACAGGGAAGGGATTTAACCCGCAAACGCGAAATGAAAGGGAGAGGAGGAGCGCAGAGGTGCGGGCGGCGCGGGAGCCGCGCGGCCAAGGTGAACCGCGGCCGGCTAACATGGTGGAGGCTGCGGG
>WBNO01007766.1:21024-36432 GCA_013400575.1 Peucedramus taeniatus
CGGGGCCGGGCGGCCCCGGCAGGCAGAGCACGGGGCGGGACGGGTGCTTCCCCCGCCCCCGACAAGATGGCGCGGCCGCGGCCCCGCTCCATCAGGGCTCCGCCGCCATAGCGGTCCCGGCGCTCGGCAGGGGGAAAGAGCCGCGTGTTCCCTGAGGGTGAGGAGCCTCCCGGTGCAGGGATGTGTTAAGGGTTTATGCGTGAAGGACACAAATCGCAGAGTCACGGGATGGGGCGGGTTGAAGGGACTGCAGTGGAGTGTCTGGTCCCACCTCCGTGCTCAGGAAGGGGCAACCCAGGGCACATGGCACAGGATTGTGTCCAGACGGGTTTGGAATATCCTCGGTGAGAGACATTCCACAGCCTCTCTGGGCAATGGGGCGCTGAACAGGTTTCCCAGGGAATGGTCATGGCCTCAGGAATGGCAGAGCTCCAGGAGGGTTGGGACAAGGCTCTCAGGAACATGGTGGGATCGTTGGGATGTGCTGTGCAGGGCTGAGGGTTGGATCAGTGGGTCCCTTGCAACTCAGGGGATTGTGTTACTCTGTTATTCCGGTTCTAGGAATCAGTGCTTGGTCACCTGCACATTTCCTCGTGTTCAGGTAAAATATTCCATGCCTCAGTTTCTGCCCATTGCCTCTTGTCCCACTGCTGGGCCCCAGGGAGCAGAGCCCGTTCCATCTCCGACACCTCACTGCAGATATTGATGGGCATTGATGGACATTGATGGATAGAGGTCCCCAAACAAAGCCCCTTGGGCCCCTCATCTGGGGGTCCCTCTCCAGCCCCTAGTGCTCACCTGGTGCCCCCAGCTCTGGCCCTCTTGGGGTTTTGCTTTGGAGTTTCTTTCTGGATTTTTTTTATTATTATCTTTTAGGAAAAATCCAACCTTTACAATAGGAGAGTGAGTTTAGGGAGGAACAAAATAATCACAGAATCATTTTGGTGGGAAAAGATCTCTGAGGTCAAGCCCAGCCTGTGCCAAATCATCACCATCTCAACCAGACCCGAGCACTGAGTGCCACATCCAGTCATTCCTTAAACACCTCCAGGGTCAGTAACTCTACCACCTCCCTGGGCAGCCCATTCCAATGTCTAATCACTCTTTTTGTGAAGAAATTCCTCCTGATGGCCAATCTAAACCTCCCCTGTTGTACTAGAGGAGGCTAAGCTGAGTCCCCCAAAAGATGACACCTCCACCACACATCCACAAACACAATTTTCCTGAGATTTCCAGTTTTCTGGTGGGGGCCAGGACCAATGTGACACAAATATGACATAAATGTGACACAAATGTGACAGATCCCCCCTCCCAGCCCACGGAGCTGGGTGTTTTGAGGCACTGCTGACGTCTGCAGCCCCGGTACCCAGCGCTGGACGCTGCCTCTCTCACGTCCCTCTCGGCAACATCTGACATCCCTAATGGCTTCTGACAACGTTAACTCACTCTAATTTGTGACCTGCACTTTCCAGAACGTGCAGTTCCCAGACGCATCAGCTCGTGGCTCCTTCCCTTGCTCAGGGCTGTTCTGGGCTGAGCCCCTCAGCTGATTCCTGCCCTTTCTCCTTACACTGGCTGCCCTTGAGGAGATATTGACCCGTGCTGGGCTTTCTCCCCCAGCCCTGCTGTCATTTAATCAAGGTGCAGCCCTGAGTCGATGGGAAAGTGCTCCCCATGCCACTGGCACTAACTGGACCCTGTTTCACCCGGACCTGCAATTCTCTTGATCTTTCAGGTCCTTGCTTTAACTGCTGTTTGTGCAGTGTTTGGCAAGCAGGAATGTTTGTTCACCAGCTGTCCAACCCCTTCCCTCCCTCTCCCCCATCAAGAGGGTTTCATCCGATCCCATTAAACCCCAGGAGCTTACTTTAAGACCAGAGACCCTACGAGGCCTCTGGAGCATTTGTGCTTATCCTCAGGCATATTTTTTTCCACATTCACTGCAATGCTCTCCTGGTTAAGCTTCTAAAAGGTTTTTCCAATGAGACATATGGAGAACTATATGGGGCAGGGCTGAGGCACAATGCTTGATTATGGATATTGATCCTTGGCATTATTCAATACCTGGCCTTATCCCAAATGTAGGCACAGACTTCAGTGCAGCTTTTGAACCTTAAAAGCCTTTGTTTGTCAGGGTGTGGCGGGGTGACAGGAGGGACATTTTAGTAATGCCAGATTGTTGGAGGCTGCAGCAGTTCTGCTGTTGGCAGGAGTTTGTGCCGGAGGACTGATCAACATCCCTGCAAGGCCCCCCTGTGCTCAGGATCAGGGACAGAGACACAGCTCTGTTTATTTTATTTTGGAGTGTTACAGTTTTCCAACCTGCCCTCCCCAGGTGAAAGATGGCAGAGGGAAATACAGCGAGAGAAAACACATCAGTCAGATAGAAATGTAACAGATAAAGACCTCAGGGTCCTGATAATCCCAAGGGCAAGCCGGGAAAGGATGATAAAGGTGGATTTAGTGCTCCAAGAATTGAATTTGACACAGCTAGACCCCCCGGAACCATGGGCTCAAACCCAGTAAAGCCTTTTTCAGTCCTTTTTCCTCTTAGATTGATAAATTCCTTCCCATGCTGCAAGGTTTGAGCAAATTCCCTGGAATTTCCCTTGTTCAGGAAGTCAGAGCCCATTTAATGCCATCACACCATCCTGCTACAGAAGTAGAAATTTTACAATTTTACTGGGATTATTTGCATATATAATTTACGTCATTAAAATGTAGTGAAGAACCCTGAGGTATTTATCTAAACATTCAATCCCTCTCTGCCTGGATGATTCACAGAAAAAAGCTGGAGGAATTGGAGCAATGGGATGTGCACGTCCTTCACGACCACACAGAGAAGAAGAGAAATTAGCAGTCCTCAATCATTTGGTGTGCAGACCTTTGAGATCCAGAAGGAGACACATCCCCTTTGTTTTCTCTGTCTTGTCTGGATTACCTGACCTCCTCAAAGCTCACTCAGGGACTTACCTGAACAGGTGAGGTGTTGCTGCACCCTATCACCAAACAATCCCCCAAATGAGGACATTCCCCAGCTTTATTTGGGTTGTTTCTTTGAGGCTCTGTGTGGATCAAAGGACAGGACTGCAGGTCAGGGTTTTCCTCAGAGGCAGCACGGACGTTACTGGCATAAATTTCAAGGCTGAAATGTTTTTGGCCTCTTACTCAAAATTTCCATTTTAAACCCAAGTGTTGTCTCTGGCTGGGATGTGAATCATTGATCTGAGCACAGGATGTCCAAAAGACCAAATCAAAACTTCACATCCAGGGGTGGTATCTGGTGAGTGGCATCCTCACCCTTGGCAGGGGAGTGGAATTGAGATGGTCCCTTCCAATGGACCCAAACCATCCCATGATCCTGTAACTGGTTTGTGACTGGGATCCATAGCTCCTTTCCAATCTTGTTTTCTTGGTGTGTTTTGAGTTTAATTTTTATAACGTAAAAAAAGAAAAAATAAAAAAAATAGCCTGCCTTGCATTAGATTAACAACATTCTGTGTGAATCCCACAGATGGAGTCCAGCAGTTAAGAAGAACCCAACACTCCTGTATATGGATAACAGGAATATCTTCCACTGGATTAGACAAAATAAAAATGAAACTCCTGCTATTTGAACAGTGGTCTAGGAGGTGAGTGGAGACTCCCCTATATAAGCAAAAAAAAAAGTTACCAACCCACCAACAATTTTTTTTTTTTTACTTCTCCCTCTGGAATATGGAATGGTAACTGAGGGGAGGAGCTGGACAGACCCTGGGTTTCACTCTGTGAGATGAGGAAAGCAAGTGTGAGCAGCCCTTGGTTAAAATGCCCCCTCCACCAGCTGGTGGGAAACTCCCTACCCACAGGAGTTTATCATTATCTCGGTACACCCATGACTTGCTGTTCCCCCCCGCAATGTCAGGTGGAAATCGAGTCAGAAAAATAAGTGTTTCTTTCTCAGAACCGAGCTGGGCTCTGCCAACCAAGCCCAACCCCTCGGTTTGTCATCTGCAACATGGAGAAGAATTTTTATGAACTTTAATTAGTGCAAAGTGCTCTCGGTAGCAAAGAGAGCTTTTGGTCCGACGATCTCGGGCCAAGTTCTCAAATTACGGAGGCTCCAGCCAGCGACCCACGCGGCAGAGCCCCTGCGGTGCCGGGGGAGGCTCAGCAGCCTGTGAATTCATGTCATGAATAAATCAGTAGGTGAGCAGGAGAGGAGATCTGTGTGGCTGCAGGACTCTTGGGTCCCTGCTGGTCCTCTCACGGTGGTTTCCCCTCTGGCAGCTTTTGGAGAGAAGAGGGGAAACTCTTCTTCAAGCTTCCTTCAGCTTTGGGTTTGCAAAATATTTTGGAAGTGGAGATGAGGTTGTGTGAGTCAGGAGAGTACAAACAACCAGGAGTGCAAACAACGAGGAGAGTACAAACAACCAGGAGAATACAAACAACCGGAAGAGTACAAACAACCCATCCCAGGTTCCTCTGCTTCTCCCACGGGATATTCATCCAAAGCTGTCAGGAATCCAGGGCAGGGAGAGTGCTCCAGAGTGCTCCCAGTGACACTAACTCAGCTGGACAGCCTGTGCTCTGCAGGAAAAAGCAATTTTCTTGCTGCTGTTGTGTCTGGTACCTCAGGGCTGTACCAAAGAAATGAGATTTCACTTGCTGAGTCAGGGGCAAAGCCCGTGTTTGACAGGAGGAGGAGGAGATGGGCTGAGTTACCTCTCCGAGTTCATCCCCAGGCTGCTTCCCAAAAGCACAGCTCCTGAAATGAGCCCTTAAATCCCCTAAAGAGTGGGAGCAGGAGGGGGCCAGGAGAGCAGCCTGTGTTTGTCCTGCCTGGTCTGTTCTCCTGCAGGGCTCTCCTTGTCAAATGCTGAGTCTTTGGAGCCACATCTGGCTGTTGTGGCAACAGCAGAGGCACGGCTGGAGCTGACAGCTCCTGATGGTTTTGTTCTCCTAAGCACACTCACCCTGGAGTTCTGTTCCATTAGATCTTCTCCAAGGGGGAGACAAGCTGGAATTTTCACCTTGTGTCACGTTCACGTGTGGTTGTTCAAAGGTCTGGGAATAAAGAGCAGCTACTGTGGGCAGATCTGGATAAGCAGGACCAGAGCAGCTCATTACCACTTAAACTACTTCCAAAATGAGGTGGACATGGTGCACAAAATCATTTTGAAGTCCATTAGAGGAATTTTATAGCACAGAATAAAAGAGGTCCTTCACTCTGCACGGCACAGGCAGCAGTGCCTGGTGGCTGCTTACTCATCCCTCAGCAGAGAAGTGAGGGCAGAGACAGAGTCCCTGCTTTCACCCACTTGCAAGTCATTCCTCAGAGAGGAAGGATGGAGGGCTTGGGTCACTTTTACCCTGTGACTCATTGAATCCCTCGTGTGAGCACATAGCAACAACAGCACATGGTGACATCAGGAGTGATACAGAAACACCAGCCTCCTCCTGCGAGGGGCACAAGGCAGAATAGTGCTGAGGCATGAATTAGACCATGAGCTCTCTACAAAGCAGCTGCTGAAACTGACCTGCCCAAATCCCACAGGGCAGACACCAGGAGTGGTCACTTACACAGGAAAAGCAGAGCTCCTGGAGGCAGAGGGAGAACTGAGCCCACAGCAGAGCTCCACAGGCAGGGCCAGCTCTGGGACTGACTGTGAAGACTCCCTGCAGTTCCTCCTTGCCCTGACAGCTGGAGCAAGGCTTGTCATGGGAGTGCAGGGTGGCAATTATAGCAGCACAGATGCCACAGGGCTGGCCAGGCTCTCTATTTATAGTTGCCTGCCAGCACAGCTCTCCCTCTGTGCTCCTGCTCACAGGTGAAGGCACAGGCCATGCCCTGAAAGGCTCACAGGCCAAGGAAACAGAAATAGGAAGGACTAGCAACCCCTTTGATGAGAACCAAGAATCAGAGATGAAAGGACAAAAAGGAAATCCACAATGAACTCGAACTTCTCCCTCAGAAACTGCCCTGTAGTTGGTTAACCCCTTCCCTGCCTGAAGTGCCACCTCTCTGCTGTTCTTAATTGGTGCCAAGCAGTGTCACTGAAGTATTCTGCAAGCTCTGGCCCCTCAAATTGTTTCTAGCAGAGATGGCAGAAGTGCTGTGGGCCTGCCTGTCCCTCTGCAGCCCTGGGCTGTTGTAAAAATCAGCCCCTTCATGGCAGGGCAGAATGATGCTCTGACTCCATGTGATCAGGTTACTTTATTATTTTATAATATTGTATTATGTTAAAGAAAACTATACTAAACTATAATAAAGAATAGAGAAAGGATACTTACAGAAGGCTAAACAGATAATAATAATGAAAACTCGTGACTTTTTCCAGAGTCCCAACACAGTTCTTGTGACCACTGGTCAGTGATTGAAAACAACTCACACCAGAGCCCAATCAAGGCTCATCACTTCAGGTGAACAATTCCTAACACATTCCACATGAGCACAAGACAGGAGAAGCCAATGAGATCAGGATTATTTTCCTATCTTTGGGCTTCTCTCTACTTTTTCAGCTTCCCAGGATAAAAATCCTGAGTGAAGGAATTCTGTTCAGTGAAATGTGAAGACTATACCGGGCCCGTGGCCAGGGTGGGAGGTGAGGCAGCAGCCCAGGACAGCACTCTGGACACTGCCCTTGCCCTGGGGATGATCCAGTCCAGGGTGAGCCTCTGCCAGCTCCAAGGGCTCAGGGTGGCAGCCGACCACAGATCCAAGTCAAAGAGTTGCTTTTGTTTCATGGGGAGGATTAAACCACAAGCTGCTTGTGAGCTGAACTTTGAAGTGTCTCCTAGTGATCTGAAACTTGATCATGCAACAAAGAGAGACCTCTACAAATGCTCTTTTTGTGTTTGGAGCTGGAGATCATCCACTGGTTTATTTTTAGGCACACATTTGCACTGGCCCCGTTACAATTCTGCCTCTGTTCTTGTGCAATAAAAGGCAAAGAGGATTCTCTTGACCTCCAGTATCAAATACAGAGAAAATAAGGCATTTGTCTGGAAAGGAACCACCCAAAATAGCAGGGAAGAGGTCATGCTGTGCTATGGACTGTTAGTGTTGAGAGACAAGAAAAATGAGGATTATAGGAGCTAGCAGACTTCTTATAATGACACATTAATGAAAACTGCTAGAAAATTATATGATGATGCTAATTAGTATTTGTAGGTTTAAGGACCTGAAGTCATTCCCTTTTACACTAAACACATGCCTGAGAGTAAGAAATAATCCCTGCTGAGGTGAGTTCTCAGTTTTCTTTGAGGATTTGTTCTAGATCCAGAGCATTTCTTTTGCTACACACAGCTTTAGCTCAGGAACTGATGCTCCTGCATCACCCAGCTGATGTTCCCTAAACTCCTCACAGCCCCTCCCCAGGCTCTGCAACACCCTGATGCAGACAATTATCACTACATGCATTTTCTGTCTTGCCCCTCCTCGAAGAAGCTGAGGAAAGAGCCCAGAGGACCTGACTGAATGTTGAATTTCTGTCTCATCAGCAGGGCCATCTGCACCAGGCATCTCCCACTGACAAGAGAAGGAAGGTTAGAACCTCTCATGACAGGTTAACAGCATGATTTGCAGCAACAGCTTAAATAAATGGTTGCAGGCATGAAAGAGTAGCAGGCAGCTAATCCTTTAAAGACTTAAGAGCAGCTACTACTTCAGCCCAAGTAAATATTTCAAAACAAAATTAATTAGTGGTGACTAGTGGATTTGCTGCCCTTTGCTTTAACAGCCCAGGATGAAATGGTAATTCCTCCACAGAATTTTTGCTTCAGTGCCAAACCTGCTGTTTCACAGGAGCTGAAAGTCCTCTCAAAGAAGATTCATCACAGTTTTGTTCCTCTGTGTAACTGCAGAGCTGGAAGAGCTCTGCAGGGATCTCATGGCTCTGTGTTGCTGTGGGAGGGGAGGTCTCTGTTCTGCCCCAGGGATGAGGACAGCAGCATGGCTCAGAATCCAGCCCCAGTGCAGTGTGGAGGAAGGAAATGTCACTTCCTGATTCTTATCAGAAGAAGCTGTGTCCATGCAGGCACAGAACAGAGCTCCCAGTAATTGCCTTACTTCCGATTAAAAACAGTTCCTTAACACCTTCCTAGACATGAGGAAAGCAGGGAAGGAGAGGCCTCAGGGTGACAAGTCCTGAACCAGCACAAACCACCGTCTGCCTGAACCCAGAGCAGCAAACCAGGCAGTTCAGTCAATTGGAAACAATAATTTCTAATCAACAATCAAGCTTTTCCTCCCACGACCCTTGGCTCCACCACAGAACAAAGCCAACTCTCTTGGGAGGCTCTATCATGGCCTTGCTGGACTGTCTGGACTATTTTTAGTCAAATCCAGCATTCCTAAAAACTGTATGTCAACTTGAAGAATGAAGTCCTCTGCCTCCATGTATTTCCAGTGCTCAGAATCCCCTTTTTGTTTTCTAGAAGTGTTTCTTTTTTTCCCAATTAGATATAAAAACCCATGTGGAGAGGACTTTTTCTTCTGGCCATCCCTCACACAGCCCTGCTTATTTATCCACTGTGCTGCCTGAGGACTTTGCCTTTGTCAAAGAAAAGTAAATTCATTAATTCTTTTCCTCCAGGAACATCAGAATCACAGAGTCACAGAATGCCCTAAGTTGGAAGGAACCCACAAGGATCATCCAAGTCTACTTTCTTCTCCTCTCCCCTACATTTATCCCACTTAGGTGACCCCCCTTCCCAAATTGCTTCATCTCCTCCCTCCCTCTTTGCTTTTCCCATCTAAACTTCCCTTCCACTTCCTCTCCCCATTCCCCAAACCCAAATAAACGCAGGTTCTTGTTCCCCCAGGAGAGGCTGATTCATGGTTTGACGTCAGCAGGGGCTCTCCTGGCCAGAGCCAGCTCTGACACATTCCAGCTGCTGCCAGCAGCACGTGTCTGTTGTCCCCTGTCCCACCCCAGCTGGGGCTGGCAGCACAGAGGGAACCTCCAGAGTGGAAAGGGACATCTTGAATTTAACAATTTAACCAGATCTTCCTCAGAGTGCTGGGATTCACGCAGGGGAGTTGAGACAAGTGAGGGAAAAGATACAGGTTTTAAAAAAAGAGCTTGGGTTTAATCTGGAGCACTGAAGGAGGAAAAGAGGGAATTCTAGGAGTAGGTTCAGAGCAAGGTGTTTGTCCAGCCCTGGTGTGTGGACAGCTCTGCACTGTCAGTCCCTCCTGCCCCCTCATTCTGCATTGTTCTGCCCACCTGGGGCTCAGGTGGCAGCTGTGGAGTGCTTTGTGCAGACTGACACTGTTCCAGAGCTGCTGCCTCCCTCACTCCAGCAGCACCTGGGGGCTGCAGGCAACAGCAGCTGAAGCCCAGGAGAGTTTTTAGTGCACTCTGACACATGTGAAGGTGGGAAGGACAAAGAATTACAGCGAATATAGAACTTTATTCATGTTAAATGCATCCACTTGCATCCCTGCTCGTTGTCCAGGACACTGAGACACCCCAGCTCAGGGACAGCCTGGTTTGACCTCACAGAAGTGGAGCCATCACTCCATTTTCCCTGAGTGACACATCAGCAAAGCTGGCAAAGCAATCCAGAGGGGGT
The DNA here is from genome assembly GCA_013400575.1 of Peucedramus taeniatus. Taxonomy (NCBI): domain Eukaryota; kingdom Metazoa; phylum Chordata; class Aves; order Passeriformes; family Fringillidae; genus Peucedramus; species Peucedramus taeniatus. Next base: position 30,583 of record WBNO01007766.1, read on the forward strand.
TTGCTCAGCACAAACTACACAGAGAACTTCTCTTCACTGGCCTGGGCAGGTCTGCACAGCAAATTATCTACACGAGGACAAAAGGACTCCAAAAGACAGACAGCTGGAGTTTAAGTGACTCCAACACCCACATCAGTCAAGCCCAAGATTTTTGGTATTTAGACTGGTATTGAGTCTGGGTTCCAATCCTTCTCCCAGTATCCATCTGGTTGTTTAAATAACAAACACCAGTCCTTGTGAAGGATAAGCAGATTTTGCCAAAAGCAACAGTGGCACGGGAAAAGCTGGTTTGGGAAGGAGGTGTTTGTGGGGAAATGAGCTTGGTCAGTCTGACAAGGAGCTGTGGAGCCAGTGCACTGTGTGGAAATCCCTTCCTGCAAGTGCTGCTTTCCCCCTCTCATCAGACTTTATTTTACTCCAGGACCAGTAGTTTGAAAGCGTTTCTGATGGACAGAGAGCACAAGGAGAATTTAATGATGGTCTGTCTGCAAAGGTAACCCAACAATAACCACAATCTCACGGAAAGCTAAAATAAACTCTAGAAAACACTTAGAGAAAAAAAAACAAGTATCTGCTGCTGAAACCAGCTCATCTATTTTTGGAAAATTGCAAGGATAGCCTCGCCCAGGAAGAGCTTCCCAGCGAGCGGAAATACACAACCCTGAGAGGAAAAAAACCCCCACAAATCCCAAGTTCTTTGCAATTCCTTTTGGTCAATTCCGGGCCGGAGCCCCCACCCCCCAAACTGCAAAACCCGCAACGCCTCGATGCCGGGAAGCGGCGCCGCGCGAGGGACGCGCATCAGCACCCAGGGGAACTACCAGCTCTGAGCAGCCTAATTAGAGCGGGATTAATTAACGCTTCAGTCGTCGAAGTCGGGGATGTCGTCGTAGGAGTAGCCCCGGTAGCCCTTGGAGGCGTAGTAGGCGATGCGCAGGTGGTAGAAGCCCGGCAGGAACACCAGGATGCCGATGATCAGCACGGGGATGGCCCGGTCTGTCTCCTGCAGGGACACAGGGCACAGGGCTGCTGGGGCCTCAGGGTTTGGCTTTTGTATTTTTCAGGTTCTGTGCTGCTTTAGTGTGCAGTTCTGAGCTGCATGTTAAGTGTTGTAAGTTCTCTTCATGGAGTTGCTAGGCAAAACAATTCCTTTTCTAGCTGGGGGACTGAGGAAAACCCACCCAAATCTCAGGCCCAAGAGCATAAACAACGTGGACTGAAGAGACAAAACAAGGATAGGACTTCATAACCTAAAGCTGTAACTGGACAATTAACTCCAATATGCAAATACAGCAGAATTTATAAAAGTGACAGACCTTGTGACCCGTTGCCCATTTTGTGACCATTTTGGTTCATCTTGGGTGTAGCCCTGGCTGGACTCTTGTATGGCCAAGGTGGATCCATTGAGGAGATCCTTTTAATAAATCCCTACTTTATTCTTTAACTCTGTTCTAGGTCATCACAGTGACACCTGTGTGAGGGGCTCTCCTCTGTCTCACACCCTGCCTGGTCTAGGGGAAGGTTGCTCTGCCCAAGGCAGGGGTTGGAATGAGGTGATCTGGAAGGTCCTTTGAACCCAAACCAACCCATGGTTCTGTGATCCACCCCCAAGGCCTGGCAAGCTGAGAAATAAAAACCCATCTTCCACCAGAAATATCTCAGCTGTCGTCAGGCTGAGCCCTTAATCCTGTTCTGGCCTCTCCTCCTTGCTGCAGGAACCCTCAAGGGACCCCATCCTTCACCAGGGACCCTCTGGATGTGCAGCCAGGGCTGGGAGCTGCGAGCATGAGCCCAGGGATCTGTTCCTGGAGTGCTGCTGATAGCACCAGAGGCTGCTGCTGCTACCAGAGATAAGGCAGAGCTGCCAACCCCCTCTGAGCCCACAGCACAGCAAGAGAAGCACCCAGAACTGCAGGAGCAGATCCCCTTCCCATGGATCACCCACAGCCAGATGGGGAAGTGTTACCGTGCCCCACACGGGGTGTGGCAGCTCCTCCCTGTCCCTGCACAGACTGAGATCTCTCCAGGACAGGGATGTGACCTCCCCAGGGACACTCAGCCCTCCTTGGAGGTGCCCAGCCCAGCCAGGCCGTGGTGGGAATCCATTCTCTGCTTGCTCCTCGTGGCTCTGAAGTTCTACACTGAACACCATCACAGGATCCTTGAGGCTGGAGAAGACCTTTAAGGGCATCAAGTCCAACCAAGACCCAACACCACCCCAAGGGTCAGCACTAACCCATGTCCTGGAGTGCCACATCCTTGTGTTCTGAACACTCCCAGGGATGGGACTGCACCACTGCAGCTGTGCCAGGCCTTTCCCACAACAAACCTTTCCTAATTTTGAATTTAAACCTCCCCTGGTGCGAATGGAGGCTGTTACTAAATTACTAAATTACTAATTTTGCTGTCCCCTGATGGCCAGTGAGGGCTCAGGGCAGCTCTGAGGACAGTGCCAGGAGTGTCAGGAAGCACTCACCCCTTTGCTGATGTACCCTGCCAGCAGCAGGGCTCCGATGATGATGAGGAAGGTCCCAATCATGAAGAGCACCACGGCCAGTGCGATGGCCTTGTAGGGGATTTTGGGTGGGCTCTTCTTGAACTAGATGGAAAAACCCAAATATTGAAGAGCTGGACTTAGCACAGCTCCCCTCCCACTGCAGCACAGATGGGACCCCACAGCTGGCAGAGGTGACACAGGACAAAATTCTGCTCCAGAATTGCCCTCCAGGAGGAATCCTGCCCATGGAGACCCTGCTGAGCCAGCCCCTACTCCCAGTCTTGTTCCCAGGAAGGCTCTTTGGGCTTTCCAGAGGGGAAGGGTTTGGCTCCCACCCAGCTTTGTCCCTCTCTGCGCTGCAGCTGCTCCACCAGAGATGCAAAGAAGCAGCTGCCTGTGGAAGGCCAAGCTGTGGCTGCCCACCCTTGTGGTTTCACAGATTCCTTCCCCAATTTTTACCTGCAGGTCAATGTATCCATCATCGGTGCTGGAGAGCTTGGAATATTTGACTTTGCTACTGGGGATCCCAGCAGAGAGATTGGTCCTCGACGGCATCATTCCAGGGGGGCCTGGGCATCAGCTACAGCCTGGCAACCAGGGGCAGGAGAAAAACAGAGAAAACTGACTGCTGGCAGTCTGAGAGACACAGAACTGAAATTTCTGAAGAGAAACTCCCCTGTCAAGGCTGTGCCACCCAAAGGGCATCTCTGTTCTCCTTCCTAAATTAAAACTTTTCCCATAGAGGATCTAAGCATTTCATTTGAAGCCTAAAATACAAAGTGGATACAGCTGCAGTAATGTTTGGAATTGAGGTAGAATCTGTGCTTCAAACCAGGCGGAAATTCCCAGGCAGGGCCCAGGTATGACCCAGCTCCCACTGCCAGAACACAGATGTCCCAGCTCTGGCTGTTTCTGAACAGGACACCAGCAAATAAACCCAAACCAGAGCTAAACAAAGCAGCTTTTCAATCACCAGGAGATTTTGCAAGAGAGCAATTTTGGGAAAAAAAACCCAACCAAACAAACACAAAAACCAACACAAACCAATGGAAACTGGAATGAAATGGAGGCGTCATGAGGACAGCAGGAGTGACTCAGAGGGAGCAGGACAAGGGCACAGAGTGTGAGTGGTGAGGTCACCACAGCCCAGGTGAGCTGAGCAGGGTCCCAGTGCCAGGGGGACACCCTGGGGACAGGGATCAGAGCCAGCTGCTGTCCCTCAGAGCTGCCCACGGATCCATCCTGCCACTCTCCCAACAGGACACAGATTCCCAGGGGACAGGCAAGGACCTCCCAAAGCCTCAATGGAGCTTTTATTTTCTGAGCAAGTGTGGAATCAAGGGAACAAAAGCAGATATTTCACTGGTGCCAACAGGAAGGGATAAAAACTCTGTTTCCACAACACTCTTTAGCATCGGAGGTGATGCATCCACTCAAAATATTGAGTCTCCTCTTGAACTGAAGCCCTTTGTCACTAATTGCTGGCACATTCCCCACCCAGCTTCGTCTCTCCTGCTGTAAAGTTGACTTTTATAAAATCCCTTCTGATGTGAAATTCACACCACTGAACCTTCAGTTTGAACTTTGGGCTTTTGTTTTAGTGGCAAAAACCAAACACGGACAAAACATTTTCAGCCCCGTGGATAATGGAAACACCTGCAGGGTGGCATTTCCTGCTCCCCACACATCCTTGTTGACCCAAACACCCCAGGCTCGAGGGTAGATGCACAGAAAGGTAAAAAGCCAGAAAAAATAAGCTTTCTGAAAGGTGCCAGATTTCCCAACTCTGCCCCAGTTTGCTCTCTTTTCTTACCCACTGCCCTGTTATTTACCAGGCTGTTCAGCGGCTTCTTCTGAATTATTCCTACTTTACATCTGCTCTGTCCTTCCCACTGCCTCACTTACCAACAAAAAAGAAGCTGTGGAGGACAAATGTGTATAAAATATAAATATAAAACATTCTCTCTGGTGTCAAGCTTAAAGGCCAGGTTTAACTCCACTGAGCTTCACACCAAGTGAGCACCACAATGGTTCAAGAGCAGGAACCAGCACAGTGCTGTGCTTTTTTGGGAGCCAAATAATTAATCGGGGCCTGAGCAGCTTGGCCAAAACAGTTAATGCTGAAATTCAGAATTTCTAACATGGCAGTTGTGCTTTAAACCCCGTGGAGGCGCCGGGCAGAGCCGGGAAACCCAAACACGGCGGCTCCGTCCGGAATCCTGAACCCCTCGAGCACAGCCCCGCATTTCCCCCGCGGCAAATCAGGAGAGGCGGGGATGTGGCTTTGGGACAGCGGGGACACCCTGGGACATCCGAAATGGGGGGTCCTGGCCTCAAACCCTCTCAAACCCACCCAAAATCCACCCAGAACACCCCAAATCCACCCCGAATACACCTGAGTGCACCGAAACCCACCCAAACCACCTCAAATCCACCCACAACACCCGGAATCCACCGGAACGCACCGAAATCCATCCAAACCACCCCAAATCCACATGAACGTACCGAAACCACCCTGAACCCACCTAAACCACCCCAAATCCACCCCGAATCCACCCCGAATACACCTGAACGCACCGAAACCCACCCAAACCACCTCAAATCCACCCAGAACGCCCCTAATCCACCGGAACGCACCGTAATCCACCCAAACCACCCCAAATCCACCCAGAACACCCTGAATCCACTGAAACGCACCGAAATCCACCCAAACCACCCCAAATCCACATGAACGTACCGAAACCACCCTGAATCCACCTAAACCACCCCAAATCAACCCAAAACATCCCAAATCCACCCCGAATACACCTGAATGCACCCAAACCACCCTGAATCCACCCAAACCACCCCAAATCCACCCAGAACACCCTGAATCCACTGAAACGCACCGAAATCCACCCAAACCACCCCAAATCCACATGAACGTACCGAAACCACCCTGAACCCACCTAAACCACCCCAAATCAACCCAAAACATCCCAAATCCATCACGAATACACCTGAACGCACCCAAACCACCCTGAATCCACCTAAACCACCCCAAATCCACCCAAAACACCCCAAATTCACCCCGAATCCACCCAAATGCACCGAAACCCACCCCAAACCCACCCAAACAACCCTAAAACCACCCAAACCACCCCAAATCCACCTAGAACGTCCCGAATCCACCNCCACCAAAACCCACCGCAAACCCACTCCAACACCCCCAAATGCACCCAAACCCACCCCAACCACCCTAAATCCACCTAAACCACCCCAAATCCACCCCGAATCTACCTAAACCCACCCAAACTCTAACCCAAACCACCTGAAATCCACCCAAGCCACCCCAAATCCACCTCGAATCCACC
>WBNO01007767.1:0-45866 GCA_013400575.1 Peucedramus taeniatus
GAGTAGGTATGAAATAGCAGCCCTAATATTCACCCATTTAGAACTCAATCCCTTGCACCACAGATTAAATTCCAATATGAATTATATTTTCTATTATTACAGTGAGAAACATTACAGATTTATAAAGTTACTTATAAATGTGAGTTGCTGTCTGTAGTAACTGCTTTGCACAGCCTTTCTGAGGGGGGGAAGGGTTTTTAAATTTGCACATGCACAAGTTTTAAGTCCCAACTGTACTTCTTCCATACCTCTCTAAAGAATTTGGTTTTGTTGCCACGCTGTTGAACAATGCTTCACTTTTATGCATTTGATTAAAATGGAATCACTGGGGAATATTGGCCCACATGACAAAATCATCACGTAATTTGGCAGAAGCATGGAACAGTTGACAGACCTTGCCTAGGGAGAGCCCCAGGACAGAGCTAGCAGAGGGAATAACTTCACCTTTGACCAGAAGCAAAAGCAATGCCTTTTGGATTGAGAATTAAAGTTTTGCTATAAAGCATTCCATCTGCTCCAACACCAAACCTTCAAATGCCTGCCACAGGAGCACTGAAATTTGAGCTTTTGAGAAATGTTTAATAAATTATACTGTTGCTTATATCCTTAAAATGAAATTATTCAGCCTCTCTCTTATTCTGAAAAACCTGATTGCATACTTAACTTGATCTGTGTAAAGGGTAACAGCAGTGGGAAAGTTATTTACTTCCCTGCAGTAGGAAAAATTACTTCTCATTACTTTTTCTTATTCTCTAATTAAAGTTGTAGGAGTACATATTCCTCTAGTCTTTGATGTCCAGTTCAGGATAAAGCAACCATTTAAAATGGAAATTACACTCTATTTTCCAAAAATAAGATTTTCTAAAAGACACTACTATTTGCCAACTTTACTTTCTCAAGGTTCTTAAATATATTGAACTTCAGTGACTTATATTTGCCATTCTGTCTCATTTTGTAATCGGTATTTTGGGGTAGTGGAATAGTAAAATATAATGACTTTCTATGTGGAATTTGTTTTGGTTTATTTTCTGAGCCAATGTACAGATATATTTGTTTAGGGTTTGGTTTTCCCTTGGTTTTCTTTTCCTGTTCCTGTTAATAGGGTAAATGAAAACCAGACCAGAAGGATGAAACATTTTTAAAAAGGAATATGGGGTAAACCAGCAATGTATTGGCAAGCAGAATCAGCAGCCAGAGGCACCCTAATGAGAATAAACCACTCTGATACAATAGGAGGAAAGAAATTCTTCCTGCTGTGTTTTTTTTTTTTAAATCTCCCATTCTCTTGTCCAAATCATGGATCTTTGGATGACATGAAAGCAGTTTCCCTCATTACAATTTTCTAGGGTGTATTCTGATTACAAACTTCAGTTTGTGACTTTGAATGGTTTAAATGGAGCCATGAAAACTTCTGTCTCTGTCTTCTATTAAGACCACTCACAAAGAAAAACTTTGGCATGCCAGAAACATAAAGCTGAATAGCTGGAGGTTTCTACTGAATGAATTAACCTCAGAATAATCCCCACTTAATCTCTATCTAGTCATGACCTAAGTGGATATATCTCAGGAGAAAGGTGGTTTATGGAACCAAGACTCAGAACTAGAGTATGTAGATTAAGGACACGTGTGTTGTATTTAATGTTTAATTTAATCAAGATGTTCAGTGATGGTAACATGAGATAAAATACACTAGGTTTTGTCAGAGGAGTTTCTAGAAGTGATAGTGGATGTATGTCATTGTGTGCTCCAATAATATATCACTAAGTTGGTTGTTCAGAGCTTATTGAGAGAAGTAAGTTTCCCTTGAAATTGTAAATGAAATCTGATCATGATTTGTGAAAATCTTTTATATCCATCCATCCATCCATCCATCCATCCATCCATCCATCCATCCATCCATCCACCAGCTTCAGAGGCTTAATTTGCTAGAACTACAGAACAACTGCAAGATTAAGAAAACCCAACCACCAAACAAACACACAAACTCAGTTAAGGTAGAAAAGTTAATTTGGCTAATTTTTTTTTTTAAGTCCACTTGAGGCCACATATATTACAGGAACTTTTCATAGTACATTTTGCTTTCTAGATGTTCAGCATTCCTGTCTTGCATCAGATACTTAGGTATGTTTGTCTTTGTGACATTCACAAAGATTACAGAACTGTTCTTCTATAAAGCAGTCTAAACAAATAACTTGCTGACTAGCTGTAATAAACATTCACTGCAGTTAAGCCAATACATCTTCTCATTGAATTTGTGAAATAAACCAGAAAGCATTTTCATTTTAGACAGTAACTTCTATCAGAAAAACAGTTCAATGTTGGATAATACTCACTTTGGAAAAGAAAAATAACTAAATCACAAACTACATCGAAAGGTATTTAGAAATGGCTTACTTATACTAGAACATGAAGGCCTTTTTGCATTCCTGAAAAAGAGAATTTTCATCTAGATAGGAAAACTTCCTAGTAAGTATGCAACTAAGATGAAGTTGGGGAAAAATTCCTCAAAAAATTCCTTTAAAAATTCCATCAACTTTGATTATGCAGGTTTTTAACTAAATATAAAAATTTTACCTTACCTATAGGATCTAGCCTTCTTTGTTTCATTTTGAAAAATAATAATACATCAAAATAGTTTTCTTTTTTTTTTTTCCTCTCTTTTCCTTATTTTTCATATTCAGCTAATTTGATAATTTGCTTAATAGAGGAGACCATTTGGGACCATGTAGTATTCAGATTCTTCTTCTAACTTATTTGTTTCATACAGCATTTTTTCTGTTTAAACTATTGTTCTCTGAATCACAGTGTCTGGACAAAAAGCTTGCTTAATGGAACAAACATTCCCCAGGTAGGGCGGTTAACATATCAAAGATAGAAGAGACCAAATAATTATTCTTCTAAATCGAATTCTGCTTAAGATTTAAAGCATAATTATTAATAAATTATCAACAGGGCCTGAGTTTCTTGCAATTTCAGTTTTGGGAAGGAGGATGAATCACAGTCTTTTCATAGAGCACTGTGCCATGGGCTGGATAACCCACACCTCTATGACATCAAGTAGTGCAGGTCCTGTTTCTGCCTGGCATAAACCAGATGTAATTCAAGAGTGAAACAATTCTCTTTTAATTTGGGCTCCAATTGACTGCAAGATCATAAACATTGTCAAAGACAATTTGATAGAAACACATTGACAGTTTCACAAGTGTCTTAAAGAGGGAACCAGGGGGAGACAGGTGGCAATAAGGGAAAAGAAAATAAATATTTTAATTAACATCTTTTTATATGCAGAGTTTGTATATTTGTATAACACTTAGGCAAAATAATGTTTCTCGAGAAGAATGATTTTGATCTTTGGTGGCTATAATAAATAGAAAAATAATGAAACATTGTTTTTGTCATTTTAAAACTTTTTAAAGATGATTTAAGTGCTTGAAGAGGAGTCATCTATGTAAGAAGAAAAATAAGTCTTAATTCTAAGTTTAGACAAATATCAATTAGTTTTGACCGAGACAACAAATGTTAGGAAATTTTCAAAGTAGACATAAAATTTGTCTATGAAATTAATTTCTTTTACATTCAGAATGTATTTCACCTGGACAATAAGTAGCAAGACTGAAATACTGCTCTTTAAGATCATGAATGAACTATGAATAAAATAAAAGACATCATTTTATAGCTAAATGTTATGTTCTACCAATTTAAAAAAATAAGAGAACATCTGCTAATAGCCTCTAATTTTGGTCTATATGTTTGGTAGGTAGAGCTAATTTTTCTTTATTATGTTAGTGTAGTTGAAAACTATTGCTGGTTAAATGAGGAGAAAATAGGGTCCTAGAACCATAGATTTCAACTCTTTTTCATCATAGATCTGTAAAATCAGTGTCCAGTTCTTTACAGAGAAAAAACTCTGTGAGAAAAATTTTCAAGATTATAGAAAAAGATTTTAATATTCAGAAAATGAAGCTATTTTGCATTAACAACATGAAGTTTCATTCACGTTGTATAATGGAGGTTACAAGTCCTCAAAGGGTTTATAAGCAATGTGCTTGTTGATGTCATCTTTTGCTGTTCATATTAGATCATATTTCCTGTCCAAGGAGTAAAATCACATGATTCCTGTGATGGAGCATAAGTTGTACATGTATCATGGAAATCATCCTTTCTACATAACCTCAAATTATAAGAAAAAGAATTTTACATCAAGAGTCCCATCGTGTGTCCCACAAACTGTTTGCTTAATGTAAGGAAAAACTTTATCTCTACAATATTTGAAATATCGTTAGAACCTCTGGTCAGAAAATACACATGAAATATACTGGATTTCAAGTTCTGTGTACAGATTGGGTTGATCTTGCCTTTATTCAGATGCTGACATCACATTATTTTTTTAAAGAAAACTTGGAGTGTTTTCAACTTGAAAGGTTCTGCAAAAAGCTTCAGTGTGATATTTCATTTATCTTTCTAAATACCAAGAAACAAAAAGCCCATACAACTCCCCTACCCCCCACCAAAATCTGATACTAGTATGGATAATAGTATCCCTTAAATCAGTTGTCCCCATCTCTAAATCCTTATTGAAGTCAGTTGAAAGGCTTTGTTGTCTTAGTGAGGCATTTGTGTTTTAGTGACCCCTGTCCCAAGATTAAAGGTTGCCATCATTTTGTGGCTCCGATTAAGGAATAAACCTGCTGTGTCTTAGTTCAGCTGGTCAAAAATCCATTACTGAATATTTATGTCGAGACATTATTTTATGTCTTTATTGTCATTCATAAAAAATTAAGTAATGTGGAAAAGAGAACAGCAGAGATGTCTTTTTTGGCTACGAAACTCTGCAATAGTTTTCTGTGAAGTGCCCTGACATTTTCTCTGCAGTACAGAATATTTACAGTGCTAATATAAATGTCCAAGGCGCGAATAGTTCCTCCTGGGTGTGTAGAATCTAAACCAGCAGAACTCTTGGAGACAAGCCAAAGACTTGAACAGCCTATAGAAGTGGGGTTTTTTTTGAGCCATATAGCATTTGGATCCGGAGAGTATAAATAAAGATATAGAGAAACCAGTCTGAATGGCAATTTACCACATATTCAACCATAGTCATTGGAGCCAGCTAGTGCTGAAATTTATTTCCCTAAGAGTTTATTTATGTCAAGTATAGAGTGTTACTGTAATTTTGGAGCAGGCTCTCTCAAAGGCATGAAGCTCATGTGTGCTTCTCAGATGTTGCCAGCAGGTTGGGCTCTTGGTTTCCCATTATGATGGGATGGCCCCACCTTCAGGCATTGCTTAATTAGGAATTGAGTGATGAAGATGAAAAATGTTGGTCTGTTTATATTTCTAATTAAGTTTTGCTGCTGGAAGTTTTCAGCATATATACTCAAAGTTAATGTATTGGCTGAATTCCAAGCTGAGGGAATGGTGACTGTTCACAATGGGATCCAACACCTTCTCTTCCTTGTTTTGCTGTGGCTTTATTGGATAACATAGTGTCTTGGTTTGAAAGACAGGTACTTGCCAGCAAAAGCTGGAATCTCCCTTTGAATAGAGAATGTAAACCCCCTCCCTCAGATTATTATAATTTTGTAATTGGAGGCTCTCAGGCAAAGATTTGGGGGTGGGAATAACAGTTCTTTACTAGGAATATTAGACAAAGCAAAGACAAATATAAATGTAATAGCACTAAGAGACAAGCAAAAAACAAAGAAACAACAAAACCTCAGAAAACGCCCTGACAGAGTCAGGGATGTGACCTGACACCCTGGGTATCAGGGTGGTGAAAGCAGTCCAGATGAAATCCTCCTTGAGCAGTAAATATAGTTCTATGAAGTGAAATAGTCCTGTAGGAAAGTCTAATGGTGAAGAAAAATGTGTTCAGTCTTCCTCTGGAGAGAAATCCAGTAGAGAAAGAGAAAACAAGCAGGGTCCCCTGGTACTCCAGTCCTTTCGGAGCGGTGTCCTCGGACCAAACTGCTGCTCACTGCTGTTCCACCCAGAGAAACCTGCTGCCTCCTTTGTTTAAGTCAAGTATCCATAAAGTACCCAGCCATCAGTTACCTAGCAAACCATCAGGAAAAAATTCCACAAATACAAAATAAACAGATCCAACCCCCAACACATAGGAACTGGCATAACTGCTCTCAAAAGTTTGTGAAACAGTCTCCTGATAATCCTAACGAGACATCCCTGCTGTAAGGCTATGTGGACTTCATTTGTGTTCTATCCCTTATTTTAGGGTGGAGTACTCAAAGATTGTAGTGTATTAAATACTGCATGTTTGACACACCATATATTTAATAGTTTCCTAGAGACCTGCTGCTCTTTTAAACAAGTTTAGTTAAATATTTTGCTTTTCTTTCCATCCAAACATTTGAACTGTGGAATGCAGTAAACTCCTACAGCTGTACAGCCACAAATTTTGGTGAAGCATGAGTGTCAGGCTTGGAGAGAAAGCAAGGAAGGTGTGTTTTTCTATCTGCAAAGTGACTGTCCATAATTTCAGTTCTCTTAGTTTTATCTGGCACTCCCTATAACAGAAGGGCCATCTCCAAGTTGCTTTGAGACACTTCATAAAATCCACTGCAGAACAGATGCAGTGTCAATACAAGATATATGAATTTGTGGATGAAATTATATTTCAAATGAGAGTCTCCTTTCTGCTTTGTTCAAAAATTTCCTTTATCCCTTACTGCCAGTGATCTGAATGTTGAAGGGTTGCCATTATGACTGTTCCACTTGTCTCCATGATAAATGAAGGTTTCTGGCTCATGTTAGCTGAAAAAAAAAACATTTTGAATTTAAAATAAATCCCTGACTTTGTTAGGCTCATTGCATTGTGGATTTAGGCTTTGACTCAGAAGTAGTTAACAAGTAAAAAATCTAAAGCATGTATGGTGTCCATGAGGTCATCAAGGCTACAGATATGTTGACTCTTGGCCTTAACATGAAAATGGGCAGTTTCATCAACACAGGCCTTCTGCTGTTTATATTAGTGAGATCATTCCTTAATTTCAGTGAAATAAAATGATAATTTTATGACTCAGACTCAGTCTTGCTAGAGTGATTTTGAAATTCATGTCTACCGACCTCTATACTTCAGACATCACGGGTTTGAAGTATGATACCTCTTTTCCTTGATTTCATAAATAATTTAGATTAACAAAATCCAGATGGTTTAGGGCTCCCAGTAGTTACAAGCTCAAGAAATTGTTTGACCTTTGAAAGGAAGACTCTCTACTTTTTCAGTTCTTTCAGCATTTTATTCAGAGCTTAACAGTTTAGGGGTTTTCTTGTTTAGTTTCTTTCTTAAGAAGTCTATTTTCTTTAAAACATCTGTTAGAGGCATATTTGGAAGTAATGAGTATATGCTTAATGAATATCTAATAGAATACACAACATGAATGTGCAGTTTTCAATCCTTTAAGGAGAACTTCCTTTGCAAGATTTTCTGAAGAAACTTAATCTTCTGGACATCAATTTCAGTATTTTAAAGTATTTTAAGGATATATGTTATCCTTTGAAAAACAAAGAACGTGTATGAACCATAAGGTGGTATTATTATGAATTGATTTCTATAAGACACATAGCAAATACTCTAGCTTTGCTCCCAAATTTGGACACTGATCTTTCAGTTTTTGCTGAAAAATTCTCCCTCGTGAGAAAATGAATCTTCTGGTTGATTTCTGCAAGATATTATAAAGAAAAAATGTGTCACATGTCTTGTCAGTTACTCCTCCCTATTTAGTTGGGGGATGTTGGGGGATGCATAATGGATAAAGAACTGCTAGATACATTTTCATCAAAATCTATGTCAATACTTTTCCACAAGCTGTATTATTTTTCTCAATGTTCTTAGTAAAAAAAAGTGTGACTTTACTATGGATAAATATTATGCTTTGTTCAATTTTTTATTAAGTTTATTTTAGGAATCAATGCTACTGATTTTGTATTTTGATTGGAATAATAGCATTTGCCTAAAGCTCAAACAATTTGACAGCCCATCTGTGTTAAGTTATCATAAGTTTGCTGGAAGTGCCAGGAGTCTAAAGCAGAATAGATTAGCAGAAGCTGATTGCAACATCTGGGTTTTAAATCAGAGCTGAAAACTGAGGGGTTTTGGCATGGTTCAGACTTTTTCACTAGTTCTATCTGATGTGCAAAACGAGTGTTTCTCTAATATAACTTCTAACCTCAATATGTGATACCATTAAAATATTATTTCCATAAATAGCAAGAGTGTTATGACAGAAAATCCGTTATAAATGTAGGTGTGGACATCTCTGGAATGTTCACACAATTCACAATTGTGAACTCAATTTTCTCTCTGTGGCTTTATATCTTGGGCCTCTTTTTAGGCAGGAGTCAGGATGGAGCAGCACTGCTTGCCACAGTGACTGATGAATGATTGCAGAGCTCTAATGGGACAAATAGAAAGAAGAAATGAAAGGGTAGAGAGACATCCCCTCATGCCTAGTTAGAGCAGTACCCTGTACACTAATGTGATATTTTATGGTTATTTATCCCCCGGCACTATTTAACACCACCAATTTTGAAGATAAATGTAGTAAAAGCATTTTTATCCTGCTGCTATGAAAATGTGCTTTTAATAGATTTAGGTTTTCTCGGGTCATAAGAAAGAAATAGAAAGATTTTGCAGCTTTCTAAAAGACTGTATTATATGTGGAGTTTAAAATGTCATAAAGCAGCTTGAAACACTATAGGGAGTCTGTGCAGTAATTGGAAAAATGTTTCATACTAATGTTTGGATTGCATTAGTGTGAGCTGTTGGCATACATTTTGTGACAATAAACATGTCTTTGCTTAATTGTAATTATAGCTTACAAAAAGATTTAAAGAAAGAAAGTGAGAAAGGTACTTTGGTGAGTGTGGATAATGACATTTGAATGCACTTAAGGCATAATGCAGCACTCCCAAAGACCAGCTCTGGCTTGCATGCATTGTAGATAGACCAGCTTTCCATATTTACTTAATAATATTTGGAAAATTGGGAAGCTTGTTAGGACTTCTCTGTTCTCCCCCTTTTCTTCACAAATTAACAATTGGCAGGCTTGTCTGTCTGTATCTCTTCCGCTGATTAAATTCCTATTACACATGAGCAGATTCTAATCATTATTCAGTATTATACAGGGACCTGTTACCAAATTTTCACTGGTGCTGTTGTCTACAGGTCACTCCTGACACAGCAGATTTAGTCAGCATAGCGAAAGATGGAAGAACCAGAGTCATCCACCTTTGAAAAATCACTTGAGGGAGAAAAGAAAATCTAAATATAGGATCTGTATCAGCATTTCCTACCTCCACAGCAGCCCATTGTGAATCCAAAGCTGAGTGCTTGGTGTGCAGATTTGGACCTTGTTGAAATCCCCCAAACATCTTCATATATTGGTAGTTTTCTATTTAGAACCACTGAAAACTCTAAGGTTAAATTCTGGATCATAGACAATTGGGAAATATATAATTTATTTTCCTGTCTTCACAGCAAGGTAGGTCTGCATGACTGGGAAAGATAATTTAAAGAGAAAAAAAAAACAAGGTGAAAATTGTTTACATGTAATAGGGGCAATGGTTTTTTGCTTGGTTCGACTTTCTAAAGAAAATGTAAGATGTAACTTCTGTTTTCGCCACAGTCTTTAATGACATTACTAACTATGTTGAGCAGAATAACTGACCTACAACCAAAATCCTTGTGATTACAGCATCTATTTTGTGTGCCAGCTTCCACAGATAGCGTGGATCATGGTGACAATGTCATTTACCAAGCTTCAATATGAGCTATTTACCCAGAGCCCTCATGAGTTTATCCTTGATCTCTAGTGTGCCAAACAGCCACACCTTCCTATGGGCACTTCTGTTGTTAATGCTTCAAGACATATCAAGCTGGATGGATAAGTAGCACATGTTTACCCTATATTTTGATTGCCATATTTTAAATTTTGTGCTGGGCTTGCAGTTCCCCATCCAACCCCTTCATTTTCCTTTTTAATTTATAGAAAAGATGGTGCACAAATACTGTGTTCAAAGTTTCTGCACAAACAACAGTGTCTCAGTGGATGTGATCTGCTTGAACACATTCCCTGTAGTGAAACCTACATTATACAAAGGATTGTCAACATGGAATCATTAGGACATGAAAAGTAGTGCTTTCATCCTATGTATATAACTTTTATATCTACTGCTTATATGCCTGAATGCAGTATCAGCCATATCAGCTTTCAAGAGTTTAAATAACAGCTGGCATTCTTGATAATAGAATAAAATTTTCTAGATAAGAATCTAAAAATGTGAAAATGTCTTTTTAATCTGAGTTACGCCACAAATGCCATAGCACAAGTAATGGCAAGTGATTTAGTGGGCAACATTAAATGATTACTAAACAGAATGTTGTCATCAAGTGCCTTATCAGTGTACGAAACAGGTAAGTCAATCAAGCACAGAGCACAGGCAGTTCACTCCAAATATGGTATATTTCTACATGGAATATGGTGCAGAGGTTTACAGACAAGCCCAACTAACTCTCTCAAGCAGCTTTAGAAGAGTGCATTTTCTCTGAAGCATTAAAATTGTTAGAATAAGACATGAAACTCTTGTGAAGACTTTTTGCACTGTTTTCTCTCAAGCCATTCTGAGTAAGTGGTTTTCATAAATTATTTCTTTTTCAAAGCTAAAACTATGACTGTAGGAATTTGACCAGTTATGCTATGATAGATGAGAGGATTGACCACACTCCACTAGGTGAAAAACTAAAAGCTTCTGCATTCCTGGTAACAATTTATGGTGGTTATGTTAAGCGCTTTAAAATGTTCTGGTTTTAATTCTTTTTTTATGTTCATGGCATAAATACAGGGTTTTTTTTAAAGATCTGGCCCTCAGTGAAATGTAATCAGTTTGACTGGGTGTTTATGGATCTTTGATTTTCCTGTCCTCTGTCAAAGCTCTGGAGGTGGTAATGGAGAAGCATCTTTGCCAATGATTTAAGGTATTTTTCAGCAAAGAGCAGCAAAATTGGAGAAAGGAATTATGTTCCTTTCCATGAACAGTTTTTCAGCTTTTTCTTTGGTGATCATGACACTGCATTTTCTTTTACTATAGCATGCCAAGGATTTTTGTTTAAAGAGGCACATTTTCATAGTACGAAGTGCTTCTAGTCCCAGCCTCAAGTGGAATACCACACACCATGTGAAATCATTTTGACAGCTGTGTTCTCCAGAAAATACCCTGTGGGGGGCCAGGGAGAGGCAGGGAATGGTGGAATACAAAATGAATCCTCATCTGAGGCAGGGAGAGTCCTGCAGGACTGATCAGTGAAAGATATGGCTCCAGACGGGAAGTGTATCTAGCAGAAGGCTGCTGTGGATACCAACAGCCAACCTCCCTTGTCAGGATATGCTAGGAGATAGGAATTCTGGTAAGAAGCTGAGAAGCTCTGGCAAAGCTTCTTCTTGTCCCACTTGCTGCACCAGAAAGCTTTTTTGGTGTAGCCCCAGGGTGTTATTGGTATCCCTGCACTAGCAGGAATCTCTTACTCTCCTTGCAGCAGCTCTTCCACACTGTGCTGTCTGACCTCACCTGACAGAAGCAGCACCCTGCAGGTGTGGTGCACACCTGAAGCTCACCTTCAGTAACTTTAGAGACTTCAAGACACGAGGAAGTAAAGATGAGAGCATGTATGGTAAAGTGTGGTGCTGTAAACCCCATCACAAATCATTACAACCTGTCTTGTGCTACAGCCCTGCATGTATTTTATGCCCGGCTTGAAGAACGTTTTGAGCAAAAGAAATGTTTTGGAATAACCATTTAATCCACCTGTGTGGATTTTACACCATAGAAAGTGTCACCAATGCTGCCTTCAGAGCTCTTGAGAGAGTTCTTTATGGTTGGAAGGTATAGTTTACTACACAGTTAATCTTAATTTTTTCCTCACTGAATGTTAGTACTGCTCAAGATATGTGTGGTTTACTTTTTGTGTCTAATACTTTATGGGTTATATAAATTGAATTTTCTGGTAATAAGTTAAAGTCAGATAATTCCACTTTGTGACTGTTCTCCCTCCAACTTCTTTCATGAAGCTGCTGTCAGAAGCTGAACTGTATTTATAGGCCAAAGCATGTTGGCTCTACAGCAAATAATCACTGTCTGGCTGACTTTATTGAGCATCCATGTCAATTCATACTACAAAATATGCTTTTCATGTACTACAAAGTCTTTTTAAGGCATCTGAGACTGGAGTATGGTCTCAGTACAACAGCAGTACTTGAGATAAACCCTTAAGAGATCATCCTCCTGACATCAGGAAATAAACTGCTTGATACGTTCTGTCTGAAAGTCTCTTGACTCATTGGAAGTGAGTTCCCAGAAGGGACAAGAGAATCAAGTAGAAAGATTCTGCTAAAATATCAAAAATACTGCCCTCCCAATGAAATTCTTTGTTACAGTCACATTTACTTGGAAATTTATTGCTTTATTTACCAACATAATAACCCCAAAAACCCTAACTCCCAACTCCAGTAAAATAAAGGGAAATGTTATATAACTTCCAAGCCTACTTTGATTGTCTAGCTCCAGAAAACATTGCCTTGCTAAATTAATTACCTCCAGGATTCATAGCTTGCATGTTTTTGTTAATATTCATTGGAAATGAGACACCATTGGGGTGTAAAAATAGTGCTTGAATACAAAGAGCAGTTGCTCTCCTTCCATAACCCAGGACATCAGTTTGGTGTCATCTGTTCATGTACCCTACTTCTGTCACAAGAATGTGACAGAAATGTAAATGGGTAAATGGCTTTATTATCTGTATTAAAGGATGTATGAAAGTCTTCCATAGAAATATGGAGTAGGAACACTGTGCTGACATTTTCCAGTGCCTCCAGCAAACAGACTGGATGGGGTTTAGCTACATACATTTTCCTATTCCTGCTTAGGTGAGGGTGAACAGACTGCACTTGAATATTTAGACCTCGCCTTTTCTGAAAACTTCATTCATAGTGATTACATGTTCTGCTTCACTGACAGCTTGTGGTAGGGCAATTCATTAAGACTAATTGAATTCTGAGTGAAGGGAAAAATAACCTTTGGGTGTGAGTGTGAATTATTGAGAGATACTGTAATGTGCATGCTCATAGTTTTCAGAGTCTATAAAAAGAACATACTGATTTATAAAACAAAAAAAGGTAATTTCACATTTGAAATACTGGAGTTAAAAAGCAGTGTGGAATTAAAAATAGTGCCTTTTGCTTCCTCATTAGCAATCATGATTGCTTAATCGATAGCAGTCAGGAGAAGTGACACAAAAACCTGCATCGCTGCTGAAGCAGACAGGGTATTGACATTTAAACAAATGCCTTAAACATACTGTGCTTACACTTCTGGTTTTAATATTAAAAGCTAGTGGGGGAGCTTGTCTTGTCCTATTTTATCATTCATATTAATCTCGCATACACAGCAAACTTCATGTTTTTGGTTTGGTTTTTTTTGTTATTTTCCACAAGAAAGAGAATCACAAACCTATCAAATCATCCTTTCTTTCAAGAGTTTGATTGAAACCTCTGTAAGATTTGGAACTTTTAAGACGTTTCCATTGATCTCAGCTGCTATGAGCATGGATAAGAGCCAGAATAAAACAAAACAAACAATCTCTCAGGATTTCTTCATTCTAATAATTAATGTCCAAAACTTTTCAGCAACACTGTTGGTGAGCCATGTGTCTGCACTGATTTTTGGGGTATTGGAAGAGTTAAACTCAGTAGGGCTAATGAGATCTGAGAATTATATAATGTATAGTAACAAAGAATTTTCAGGGTAGTCAGCTTACAATGCAATCTGGAAACTACCAATGTTGTATTTTGTGATCCTCTGTGAGCTATTGAAATATGGAAGATGCATTTTTGTGCTGAGGTTGACATGTTAGTTTTTTGTCCTTTCTTATTTCATAAGAATTTTGATTCTGTGACTAATTTTTATGCTATATTAAGAGTCTGGAATGTTCAAATGGCCTTCATGAAGGACATACTGACAAGAAATAATGTTCTAAGTATTTAATCTCCCTTAAAGGCATTTGAAGAGGTATCATACATTCATTACTGGGAGCTTTTTTGGGTTTGGTGCTCTGCAACCATGTGATTCATTGAGCATTTTTTCAATTTTTTTAAATGTTGGGGGTATTTTGGTCTTTGCTTTCAACATCAATTGCATTAAATCTGACTTTGACCAACTTGACAGAGCCTCTTAGAATTGAAAGTGCAGTTTTTGTTAATTTATGTGAGTAAACAAAATGGAAATATTTTGAATCCTTATTTGTAAAATTGCAATGTTCAACAGACCCCAGATTTTAGTTGAGCACTAAAAAAAATAGCTAAATGGAGGAAAACAAAATTAAATACTTCTAGAATTAATTCTGTCTATCTCATTTAGCCTTTTAAATGTTTCTGTGTTACCACACAGATTTTAGTTCTCCTGTGAGGGCAAATTCCATCATCCCTTCCTGGGAGATGAGCTGAGGGAGGAGGTCTGACTGGTGTGTTCTGAGTCAGTGTGCCCAGTTAATCTGTTTTAAAGTTTTCAGAGAGGTATCAGCCCTCAGGTTGTAATTCACTCATCCTTTTAGGATATGGGGTATGAATAGGGCCAACAATAATGAGCTGAAGTCTAGAAAAGAGGACTGGAGTCTAGAGTCTAGAAAGGAGGCACCTTTTGTGACCACGCTCCCTCCTTTGGTGCTTAACATCCAACTAGCTATAAAATATCTAACATATTGTGAGGCAAAATGGCCTTAGCCACAGGATAGTTTACTTAATTTCTTGCTGATTAACACAAGCTCCTAATGACCAATTTGGGTATTGGGGATGAAAAACAAATATAAACAAGCCCTGAAGCAAACCCAATCCAATTAAGTCCCTCCCCTCCCTGGGCCAGTCAAAGCTGGAACCAGACTCCTTCATTCCCCAGCCCTTCCCGTCCTGTTGGGGCTCAAGCCCACATTCCTTCTCTGCCCCAAGCAAGCAAGGAGAACTGGTTTTGGAACCTTCTGGAAACTTTGCTGTCAGGGACTCAAGTCCACCAGCCAAATCCACAAAGTGGTCAAGCCTATCAAGGCACACGGGGCAAAGCAGTCACCATGCACAGTTAATCACAGAAATCTCTGTGGTTGGCACCTAATAAATATTCATGGACAAGTGCTTCTGCCATCATTACATATTTTAAAATAAAGATCTCAGTGTGAAATTGAAACCTAATGTCTCATCTAACTTGTTTGCAGTGCAGAAAAAAAAGGAAGAGATTTTTACCTATTAAAATGATGGATTACATCTCCTTAAAGGATGATTATAATTAGTTGAATAAACATCTAGAAAGTAATGATCTGTGAAGATACTACTATCCCACTTTCACATACAGTAATGAATGCAATAGAAATCATTGGTGTGCTGGGTTACCAACAAAAATTATGGTTGCACATGACATCCTTACTGATACAAAATGCAATAAACCTCTTATGGTTTGAAGATGCTTCTTAGTAAGTTCGTGACAAATTAGCCCAAACCATTATGAATTAAAAATTAGTTCTTGTAAAGCTCTTTAAACACTTCTAAGGTGTTGTCTGTGGTTCAGTATGAGTAGTTTGAATATGTTTTTCTGACTGCATCAAAGTAACAGAATCTGCTCTTGTCAGATCTCAGCTGGAGCCCTGTGCCCAGCTCTGGGGCCCCCAACATAAGAAGGACACAGACCTGTTGAAGCAAGTCCAGAGGAGGGTCACAAAGATGCTCAGAGGGCTGGAGCACTTTCCCTGTCAAGACAGGATGAGCGAACTGGGGCTCTTCAGCCTGGAGAGAAGAAAGTTTGAAGAAGAACTTACAGGAACCTTTCAGTATCTGAAGGGACCCTACAAGAGAGCTGGAGAGTGAATACCCTTTTTACAAGGGCATGTAGTGATAGGACAAAGGGCAGTCTATTAAAATTAAAGATAGCACATTTAGATTAAATATTAGAATTTCCTATCTGTGAGTTTGGTGAGGCACTAGAATGAGTTGCTCAGAGAATTTGTGGATGCCTCATCCCTGGAGCCAAGTTGGTGGGGCCTTGAGTAACCTGGTCTCATTGAAGGTGCCCCTGCTCATGGCAAGGGGTGTTGAGGAACACATTTGGTGTCGAAGAACACATTCAGTGCAGGGAGCTTGGGGTGCAGCTGCAGATGGAGCTGCAGGTTGACCTCTGGGTGAGAACCTGAGATAAGAGGCTGTGAACTGCCACCCTTTGCACAGCAAAGGGCACAGGGACCTGTGGCACAGCCAAGTGAGGGACACTGAGAGACACGGCAGGAACTGATGGCTGGGGAGGAACAGCAAGACTTTGGTGCACTTGGACTGTGAAGGGGATGAGAGCCCAGGGGCTCCTTTGTTCAGGGTCCCTCCTTGGAGGCACCAGCTCAGGCAGTTTGTGTGTTACTGCACTGTGGATAAATGACTTTGTGGAATAAAACATCTGAGACTCTACTATGGAAATCCTGGGATGGAGCCAGAGAGGAAACCTGGTCTGACTGTGAGTGGGTGTGCAGGGAGTCAGGCAGGGACCTGTCAGGTCACTGGAGCCACCCCAGTGAAGGGGTGACAGTCCCAGCAGTGACAGTCTGTGACACTGGAGTGTGGCTGCTGGAGAGTCTGGTCACACTGGGAAGCTTCCTTAACTGGGGGCTGGAACTAGATCATCTTCAAGGTCTCTTCCAATCCAAACCATTCTATCATTCTATGAAATTCTCTCATTGTAGTGTAATTGAGAAGAAAAGTTTATCTTTAATAGAATTAATTGAAATTTGTTTATAAGCATGCTGTTCCTGGATTTAAGGATAACAGTGAGAGAGAATGTTTAGACGTAGGCCTGTGGGGTTTGATTTTTGTGGTGTAGCTGCTGGTGCAACAATCAGTAGTGTATCCCTCCATATGGTACATGGATTAGCTATATACCATGATGTCTGTGACACTGTATTAAATATGAATGTAAAAACTATTTACATGTTACTATGAATGAATAGGTGTATTTGTTATAAGACCTGATTGTTAGGGAAGTAAGACAAGTGTTATACTGTTATTTCTTCCTCCAATTCTTGTCTTGTGGAGGACATTTTCTTGTGTATTTGAT
The DNA here is from genome assembly GCA_013400575.1 of Peucedramus taeniatus. Lineage (NCBI taxonomy): Eukaryota > Metazoa > Chordata > Aves > Passeriformes > Fringillidae > Peucedramus > Peucedramus taeniatus. The sequence continues at coordinate 17,146 of WBNO01007767.1, forward strand.
GGATGGTTTGTTCAGTAGAGTTATTCAGACATTAGAAATGATACTGTTTAGAATTTACTATCCCTGTATTTCAAAAGAGTTTATAAGTTCACACATGACATATGATATGTTTTTATGCCTTAGGGAGGAATACATAAAAAAGTATTGTATAAGAAATGAAAAATTGGGAAGGGAATGAAGAGCAAACAAATGGGTTTCAAGAAAAGATCTGATTCTGGTGTGAATATAGCTATTCCTTCTGTTTCAAATCAGCAAGCTGATAAGTACAAAAAGATCATTTTCACCAATTGACCTAAACTAGATTTAAACACCAGTTTAGCTGAATGACTAAGGTGTCAGGTATTGAACAGTTATAGCTTGTGACTGTCAATTTACCAATGCAAGGTAAATCAAAATGACCTTCATCTGAATGAAATTAAGAATGTCAACTAGAGGCTTGTATCGTTTAACACTGTGATTGCAGATAAACTGATTAAATTTATGTAGACTTAGATCATTTCTGGTTTGGATCTGTGCAGGACTGGCAGCATATTATAAGGGAAAAAATTGCTAATTGTTAATTTGGATTTTACTTTTAAACCACCCAAAAGGCACTTGATTGGATTAGTGTTCATGTGGTTGAGGAGTGACCATCCAAGCTGCGGCTGAATGAGATCCAAATGTCACTGGCAATACAAGCTAAAGGTTCCTGCCCATGCTGTCTCAAACACAGACATTTTTTAGGCTACTGTGTTACAGACTATGAGGAGAATTAAACTTCTACAAGAGGTGTCTTTCCTAAATGGTATTTTTTTTTTAAATGAGAAATTTTTTTAGAACTTTACAGGTAATCAATAGCACTAAGCAATCCCAACTTTGGTAATTCTTAAAACCTAATGTTTTTTAATGCTGTACCTATCTCTGCCTCCCTTCTGCAGCCCAGTTCTTATCTCCTCTGGGCCAAGAGGCCACCCAGCTCTGGGATCAATTAGGGTCTACCCTGAAACACATCCTTGTACCTCCAGCATAGCACAGAGGGGTCCTGTGGGAAAGGACTGTACTCCAAAGGGGGAGTTTTCTAGCCCCTGGTTAACCCACTTCCCCTTCAGAATCCGAGTGGACCCTGCCGTTGCATTGTGGCTTCCTTTTGAATTATCTGTTTAAATTTTAAACTGCTTTCTGGAGTGTTCCCCCTGGGTGTTGTAGAGAAAACTTTAATCTCATGTCTGTGCTGAGAGGCATGAAGGAGGTCCCGTGGTAGTTCTTTCTGACAGGGAAATGGATGCTGCCTCACAAAACAAGTTGGAATTTTACTCCCAAAGTCTCCAGGCAGTTCTTTCACAGCTTAGCTCACAGGCACGGACAGCACTTTGAGAAAAAACAACTTTAAACAAGCTAACAGAAAATATGGAAAAAGCTTAGTAGGCATTCAATTTTGTTGCTGGCAACAAACTTTTCAGAATCTTAATTTTAAATCAGCTTAATGATTTCAGGAACTATTTTGTATTTCCAGATTGGAATACATTCACAAAGTAATTTAAAACCTTCTCAGTGAAAATTTATTGGGATGCCGAGGCTATCGTGGCTTTCAATCAATAACCTCTCCTTTAATAACATAGTATCCTGTTGACAAGAAAAATAGTGGAAATGTCTTTCTGTAAATCACTCAAAGAGGATAAGCCCAGAGAAGGAGTAGAAACTAAATTCTCCAGATCAATAGCTACTGTTGTGTATCTGTCACCTCCACTGTGTGGCAGGAAGTGTGGTTGAAACTGAAATAGTTATTGATGCATTTTCAAATTTCAAATGTTTAGTTACTTGAAGATACTTAATGAGAATTTTTAAAGCACCTGATTACTTGTCCTGGCTCTAATGATCTTTGGAAGTCAAAATCGATCTTGCATTTTTTTTTTTCCCAGCACATATTGCATGTGTATATCCACAGACTGATATTTTCCAAAGGAACTGAAGTGAGTTGCATAACGTAGCGCAGGAAAGCCATGGGTGCTGTGGTTTCTAGAGCTGCAAACAAGTGCCATGAGCACCAGTTAACCCTTCCTCTCTTCAGGGGGAAGAGCCCTGGCACTATGGAGCAGCTGAGTGCAGGCAGTGCTGTTCTGACTCAGAAACAGGGCAGAGCACAGGCAATGAGGTTGAAATAATCAGAATCTTTTGTTATTTCAGTCCCTCTGGTTTAGCTACCTGGACTGGATTCTTTCTGAGCCATATCTGTGATCTGTGCTGCTCTTGCATGTCTGTGTACACCCCTCCAACAGCTTTTGAGTGCTGAAATATTTAAGCCAGAGCAGGGTGGAGAGGTAGGAAATAAAATTGGAAGGTGTGGAAAACTAGCTGTAGGTCTTTTCTGGAGAGTGAGAACCTGTTTCTCATCTCAAGTAAGCAGATAAAATTCACTGTCTTCCATGGAGTTATGTGATTAACAGCAACTGATGTCTCTTTGATGCTTGTTGCCTCTCCCCACTCAAAGAGTGCGTTGGCAGAGGAAGTTAACTAAGAAAGGTAGGAGAGCAGTGTTAGAGTATCCTGGTTACAGAAAGGTGACCTGCAAATCAATTTGAAGATACACGCTCAGTGCCCCCGGTAATAGCCAAGCTCTCAGCACATTATTATCCAGCCTCACCTGGATCACTGCCCTCTGCTCATGGGCTGATGTCACATCAGCTCTGCTGGACCATGAAGCAAGGTAATAGTTAAGTGTCTTCCACTGAACTGCAAAGTTTGGTAAAGCATTCACTTTTAAATACATTAAATATTACTAAGAAGCTCTTTGGACAGGACTGTACTTCACAAGAAATAAAAACAAAATAAAATCAGATTTTTTTTCCCATCTTGATGAATCTAATTTTGAGGTTTCTCATTTTTACGGCCTGCTTGACAAGGAGAAGATTAGTAAGAATCTTAATATAGTCACACAAGTGACAGTCAGGAAGTTCTTTTCTTTGAGACTTGCATGGTATTGGGTTGGCTTAGAAAGAAAAGTAAGGCTTTTCAGCCTTTCCAGGATCAAATTAAACTATTCAGAATGAGCCTGAGAATCTGCTGGGACAGGCGCATATGAAAATGCATTTCTAAGGAAGTGGAATTATGCAGAGGAAAGCAATCAGATGAACTCAGGAACGCGGTTTTGAAATAAAGAGGGAGGTAATAGACTGTTAACTCTGGAGGTGAAAAAACTGAGAGTCATCCCATCAGTCTTTGCATATGCAGACAGATGCAAATAAATTCTCCATGACAACATGGAAGACTCCTCTGTATGTCTGGCAAGTCTTTACAATGATGAGATGATAAAACCTTGAAATAGATTAATTGGGAAAGCTGTGGAGTATCCATGGTGTAAACGCCTCGAGAATAGCTTGGGAACACATCTGCTGGCAATGCCATGAGGTATATTAGGGAGAAATCACCTAGGAAGAAATTCCTTTAGGAAAAAATTATTTGCTGTGAGGGTGGTGAGGCACTGGAACCAGTTTCTCAGAGAAGGTGTGGATGCCCCATCCCTGGATGTGTTCAAAGCCAGGTTGGATGGAGCAACCTGGTCTAGTGGAAGGTGTCCCTGCCCATGGCAGTGGGGTTGGAATGAGACGTTCTTTCACGTATCTTGCAACACAAACCATTCTTTGATTCTATGACTCTGTAATTGCTGCAGCCTTCCATCAGAGGGCTACACAGTGTCGCTGTGCCTCTCCGAATGAGCCTTCGGAGCGTCCCGGCTGGCTGTGGCACAGCTGACAGCAGGGGACACTCTCTCGAGCTTCAGGGCAGTCAGGAGGGGGCTGAGGCTTTCACCTTGGCAGGTGAGGCAATGGTACAACAGTGGCGGAAGGAGGAGTGGACTTCGGCTGGAGGTAAAATCTGGATTTGTTGCAGAGGTGAAATATAGAGACCCAGAGCCCAGGGGAGCCTAGAACCAAAGATCCTGAGCTTAACAGTGTAACAACTTATAAAGGGAGGAGGGAACGGGAGGGGTTTGCCAGGGAGCCAATGGGGAAACATGGGCATGTGGAAATGGGGAAGATAGGCACTTGGGGAAAACAATAGGGGTATTCTGAGGGAGGGACCCCAGTGCCTGAACCAATCACTCAATGCCCTTGATGGAAGTTTCTAGGGGGAAGGGATGGGCTGCTGAGTGATGGACAGGACACCGGGGAGGGGTTGAGGGAATGACTCAGCGATTATTAATGAGTCAAGGGGTGGAGGCAAGGGATTGACAGGAAGGAGGAGGGAGGAGGCAACATGGGCTGAACCATTATAGTAGTGGAGCACTGGGATAAACCAAGGTACAGAACTATTACAGTGAAAACATATAAAAACAACCCAACAGACGGAATCCTTTCTTGGTGTCTTATCCTCTGCTTTTTTGTGTGTGTGTGACTGTAAAGGCTAAAGTAAGGTCAGAGTGAAGTGAGTGCGAAAAAGATTTGGGAAGAAGTGCATCAGAGACAAATGATAGCATTTTATACAAAAAAAAAAAAAACCAGATTTGTTAAAGGTATCACAGAGAACAAAGGATAAGTTCAAAAATGTATTTATAGTGATTGCAAAATGTCTGTACCTAACCCTAAAACCAGTCTTTTCAAAATGTAGCTAAATTTGTTCACATGCAAACATAATTGACTCTAGATGACAAAGTACATAATATGTTAAATCATAGAAACAAGAGTTTGAGATGTGATTCAAATTATTTTTTTTTCTTAAATGTGTGGAGTCTTCTTGTTTCTTTTTGCTGTTGCAAGATGAAAATGTATTGTTCTATATATCTGTATGTCTGGAAGAGTGTATCTTTTCCATTATTAAAAATAGAAGAATTCTGGTTACTTCAGGTAGCTGTCAGAGAAAAGAAATTCAATACTGAAGCATGATCAAGTGTGAGATTGAACTTCTTCCTCTTTCTCTATTTCCACCTGAAATTCACACTCCACAAAGTACAATCATGTGCAATACAGAATCTTTTCGATTATAAAGTAGCAGTACTTGGAAGTTTAAAACAAGTGATTACTTTAATTTCCAGCTTCCTATCTCAGGAATAGATTCATTTAATCATTGCAACTGAAAACAGCTGATATACCAAAACATTAAATTTAGGTAACCCATGAGCTGCCTATGGATAGGTACCTGTATAAAAAAAAAGCAAATGGAGAAATTCTGCTTAAGATTTCTGAGACAGCCTAGTACAGGAATCCATATGGCCTTATTACTAATCCTTATCATATATCTGCTTATGCATTAATAGAAAAAGTGAACTTTATTGGAATATGCTGTGCCTCAAGCAAAGAAAGATTTCTTCCACCTTCTTTGAAGGTGAATTTTCTGTCTCTGTAATCCATCAGAATAGGATGTGCTCTGCATCTGAATTATGAGCAAATGCACTGGCAAAATTGAATTCTTTCTTTCTTTTAATCTTAATGCTGGTAAGAACTATAATTTTATACTGTGTTGGGCATTTGCATCTATACACAAATAATAACCACACTTTTAAAAAATATATATTAGCCCCATAAACACTGCTGAGGTGGGCATAGGCAATAGGATCAGATTAGCACTTTATGGAGAAGCAATGAATTATTCAGTATTGAAAAATGTTATTATTAATTTGGGATTTTCAATTTGGTTGAAAAGTTACATTGAAACCCCTCTGTATGGATATAGAGGTAAAGAAATGTCCATTAAGTGTCCTTAAAAAGCAATTTGTTACATTTACATGTGCAGGGTATGATGCTTTTGTACAATTTCTGAGTTCCATACATAAAATATGAAACTATTACGAAGATATAGTGGCCAGCTTTACAGAGCTGAATTGCCTTATAATTTTGAAATACAACAAAATGACCCAGAGCATGCTATAAAAATCTTAATTTAGGAAAATGTCTATGTAAAAGTGATTTGATAGCAAATGGCAATTATTTCTTTCCTTATTGCTATAGCCAAATTGTTAGGAGATGGATTTTGTTTTCATTCTTAATACAAAGTGTTTAAAAAAAAACTAATCTCTTGTCAGCTGAAACCTTGTCTGCAGCTTCCCAGCCTAAAGCAAGATTTTTACAGTCAAGTTTTAAATCCCTTGATGTATCTGTGTTTGTAATGGAAATGCTAACATAACCTTAGCCGTTGCAGGGCAAACAATATTGCGATAATAAATAATGAACAAAGTGGTTTAATAATTTGAAGCAAATCATGTCATGGGCCCGGCAAGATTTTATGACTAAATTATATGGGCAGGAACCTATCAATGGACATGCTGCATAAATACCATAAATAGATGGACTAAGGATGTGTGTTCATGAAGCTGAGACCACCGTTTTCATGATCTGGGGGATAAAATGCTGCAAGAGACTGCAAGAAATTGTGTGGAAGCTTTGGGCAAATCCAAAACTTGAACAAATGATCAATGTGTCAGTTTTTAATCAACAGCTATTATCTCTAGTGCTAATGAGCTGTACAGTGCCTGTAAATCTGTTGGGCTTCTGAATATGGATGTAATGGTTAATGATCCATTATGTGGCCCGTTTGTAAAACTTCTTTCCTTCTAACTGCAAAATATCAATTTCTATTTTCTTCTTTTTCTTTTCTGCACCCTGCATAACGTAACTGAGTGTTTTCATCTTTGTAGCTTAAGGAGCAATGGGTGTTTCCCTGGCACAGTTTGCATCTGGTTCAGCTAGGCTAGCATTTTCTTTTTGACAGTCACTCATACTCACTGTGTGCTTCTACAGTAATGCAACACCTCGCAAAGCAGGAAAGGGCTGATAAACTTACTGCTGCCTGAGCTCTGGTACCAAGAGCAACTTTCTGGAGTTACAGCTTGGAGCACATTGGTTTTCCTTCAAACAGTGAAGGGCTTGATCCTCAGTTAACTCTTTTCTTTGGCAGTGTGGGGTGAGGGCAATGACCACAGGCATGCCTGGAGTTACTTGGATTTTAGAGGGTCTTATGGCTCTGAGTTAAAGAGCAGGCGGGATGTGGGAAACAGCCCCTGCTTGGTGCACTGGTGATACAGCATATTCTGTCCAGAGGAGAGGAAAAGATCAAAAGAACCATGAGCCCATTGCAACAGACCCGTCTTAGTCAGGAGGAGCCTCTTCTTGGGTACTTTTCCCTAAGGAATTTTTAAATGGGCAGAAAAAAAGATTCTTTATGTGGTAGTCCAGTATTAGGGATACTTTACATAAATAAAACTCTGTGTTTCATACTAGAGTGACTGTGCAGCAGAGATGCAAGTGAGACTGAGATTTTTGAAAGACTGTACTCCTTTTAGGCTCCTCCAGACCAGAAAATATTGAGCTAAAGCAGTATTTTAGTAAGAGGAGGTTTAAGCAGACAAAATCTGTGTTTATTTTAGTCTGTGAGGGATTTGGTTCTAAGGGCTTGTGTCACAGCTGGCATTCAGAAATGCCCTGGTAGTGCAGAGCAGATCTTTCCAATTTCCTATCATGATTTTGTTCTACTTATACAGGCACAAGCAAGTCATTATGCCATTGTCAATGCATTCATTTTGTAGCTCTCTGACACCTCTGCAGGTCACACCAATGGCAAAAGGATTGTCAGGCTGCTGTGCAGTCAGAACTGAGGATGCCAGGAGAATGATCCAGGTCTGTAAAGCTAGGGGTGGGCTTAGGGCTTAGACTACCTGAAGGCAATTTGTGAAACACCTTTCCTCTAGGAGTCTTGCACCCAGAGAGATCATTAAATGTGCCCCTAAATCTATGGATTTGTCTGCTGCCTCAATAACATCTGTCTCCAATAGCAGCCCTTCAGGTAACAAGGCTCCATTTTGGTTCAGACCCTGACACAGGAAATGCTAGCTGGTGATCATCTCAGTACGTGTATTTTCTGGCCAAATCAGAAACTTCTAGCTTTTTAGAGCTCCTAGTTTACTCATTTGTGACAAAAAGTGGCTGAATTGCCTTATTACATAATAGGAATAATATTATCATTATTATAATTATTATTATCCTTACTTATTATTAATAATTAATATTACAATTAGTGTTATTAATAATAATCTGTCTCCATGCTTTATATGTTCTTTGAGAGATCACCTTTGTCTGCTTTCCAGGCAGCCAAATTAGGGCACTCTTATTTGATACCATTTAATATTCCCCTCTTAACTCATCTGCTTATGGAAAAGCATGGCAGATGTTCCTTAAACTCTAGGGAAGGCTCTGTGAGCCTCTACCAGGAAATTTGTGCTTACACCCTGTCACTTTGAAGGAAAGGAACCTTTTTGCTGTCCTAAAGACAGCACACACAAGGTTAAGGGTTTTTGATGTGAGAAAATATAGGGAAATAAGGAATATAAGGAATTAAGACTTTCACAAAATTTCAGGTCTTAATTTTGGAGGACAGTGGGTATGTACAATGGAATGCTAAAATTTATGTGTATTATTAAAACTTGCTACTCAGATTTAAGCAGAGCATAGGCAGAAAATTATCCTCTATCAAAATTCTGTACTTTACACTGTGTATTAACACTGTGGATTCAACTAAAATTTTCTGTCATTATAATTTAACAAGCTTTAATGATTTGGGATTCTGTTAAATTTGAGCACAGTTTCTCTCCTGTCTCAGGTCTGTGAAGTTAAAATCTGTTAATCCATATCTGTCATACATTACAAGGAGTGCAAGGGAAGCCCACTTGCAAGATAATTTCAATAACAGGCCTTTGGTTTTACAATTCACTGACAAATTTGAAGACATGCACTGCTTAGGCCATACTGAAGGACTGCATTGTGCTTTATAATCCTTTGTTATTAACTGTTTGCTGTTTCTGGTACCCATCATCTGTTTGTATTCCAGTGTTTGAAAGATTCTTATTTATCTTTTGTGAGGTTCTCAAGTGTTTTAGAGTGTGATTTTGTTCTGTGCTGGAATATTACCTAAGGTTCTGTGTATTTGTTAGAGATAACTTGTTATGTGCTTTTCTGTGATGAATTCAGCAAAAGTGGTTTTTATCAGGGTCTTTTGCAGGAACTGGAAATCAGATTGCAATTCCTCCATCCCTAAATCTTCCAGAAGCTCAACTTTCCCATTTTCAGTAAATGAGACTGTATTACACAGTACAGAGAAAGTTACTGCAGTTAATATTTTTCAGCGAGAGGAGAATGATGAGGTTGTTCTAGGAGAGAAAGGAAATGGAAAACAAATGCAGAGTTCTTAAATTGTCTTTTTAAAATTTTTTCTTCAAATACAAAATTCAGAGAATTTTCAACTCTTCCCTTAGAGAACAAGGGTTCTCTAAGGGAAGATTTGAATAGAAAAAGCACCCCAGTCCAAGCTGGCACCACCTAAAGATACTAGGTATAACAGTCATTTGATGATAAGGATTCTGAAAAAGCCTTCTTACATTTTGTTCTAATGCAGGACAGATGTTTACACGCCCTTATGAAGTTCAGTTCCTTGTAAAGCAGACACTAGCAATCCTCCTACATGCATTAACGAAAATTAATATTGAATATTTTATGAAATGTACTCTGAAGAGATTGTATATATTATTTTTAATTCGGTTTTTTTTTCTGTCTCTGAATAATACAACAACAACAAGAAGACAGAAAAAAAAAAGTTCTGTCCTAGTGACAGAAATCTGCCTGATAGCTGAATTTGACACTTTGAAATGCTGTAATTTTGACAGAAGAACAAGGACAAGCATTGGAAATGAGCTGTTATTTCCCTGGCCAGTTTCAAGTAAAGCTTGGGAAGGGGAAGGTAGTTTGAGTGATACACCTCACAGAAACAAACCATAAGAACTATATATTAATACCAAGATATTCAATTCTCTTACTGTAACAGTGTGCCTGTATAACATATTTCCATTTAAAGTGGCAGGATAAGTTTGTGTGCTGTGTAAAACCCAGTAGTAGCTCCTTTGCAAACTTTCAGAGCAGCTTATCTGTGCTTATTGGCAGAATTTGCAAACATCAAGAGATGACAGATATGGATGGGAGAAGGAGGATGTCTTGGTTTGAAAAACAGGTATCTGCCAGCAAAAGCTGGAATCTCCCTTTGAACAGAGAATGTAAACCCCCTCCCTCAGATTATTATAATTTTGCAATTGGAGGCTCTCAGGCAAAGATTTGGGAATAGGAATAACAGTTCTTTACTAGGAATATTAGAGAAAAAAAAATACAAATGTAATAGCACTAAGAGACAAGCAAAACAAAACAAACAAAACCTCAGAAAAACCCTGACAGAGTTGAGGATGTGACCTGACACCCTGGGTATCAGGGTGTTAAAAGCAGTCCAGATGAAATCCTCCTGGAGTAATAGATGCAGTTCTGTGGAGTGGAGATGGTCCTGTAGAAAGTCCAGTGGTGACGAGATGAGTCCAGTCTTCCTCTGGGAAGAAATCCAGTGGAAAACCAGCAGGGTCCTCTGGTGCTCCGATGTCCTTTCCGAATGGTGCCCTTCAGACTGAACTGTCCTGTTCACTGCTGTTCCCCAGGAAAAACCTGCTGCTCCCTTTTATTTCAGTCAAGTACCCATAAGTACCCAGCAATTAGTTACCTAGCAAAACCACCAGGAAAAAATTCCACAAACACAAAAGAAACAGATCTAACCCCCAACGGAGGGTTAGGTAAGAGGTTGAAAGGGGGGAAAAGTGAGGAAGAGCTGTTTGAATTTGGAAAGGTGGTTGTTTCTGAAAGCCTGGTGTGAAATGGTCTATGTTCCTCTTCTGTGCTCCATCTGCCTGTCTTCCAAGTCTGGCACCACGGAGCTCCAGAAGCTGGGTTGAAGGAAGGCACTGTCCAGCACCATAGTCCATAACTCTAACAACCCCCAGCTGCTCATGGTTTGACCTCTCTGAGCCACTGCCCTCCCAGTTCCTCCCACCCCCAGCTGCTTCCAATAGCTTTAATTTGGATCCACACTTGTGAGATCTGATTCTTTGATATCAGCTCGTCCTCAACTGCTGCCTTTCTTTATCCAGCCTTAGCAGCTCCTCCTTTCTCACCTCTTGCATTTCACAGGAACCACTGGGGTTTGTGTTGTGCTTTTCTTCCAGTTTCCTGTGTCTCTGGAGGAGGGGAAGGCTAGAGTAGCAGAGGTTAGAAGGTAAGCAGTGAAACAAAGGAAGAGGGAATTGAGAAGGAAATTTGAGTTTGTCAATGAAAAATAACAATAACAGCAATGTCTTAATGCATTTTATTTATTCTTTGAACACTATTCACTGAAGAATAAATGCAAATTTCCAGATTTTGTTTATCTTGGTAGCACATTTGTTTCAGAAATTATTTAGGAGGTAGCTGAAATGAATCTTACTTAATTGTAACCTGTTTGCCATGGGGAAGGGTGAAAACAGTTACAACCAGCCAAGCTTTTCTTTTAGTGTACTTTTGTGTTGTGGGGCTTTTTTTAGGGTAAGCATTGCAGTCTTTCTTTTTACCTTGTCAATCACATGTAATTAGTACTTTCTGTGCAGAGAGTTTTCACTGTCATGCAGATTGGGAAAAGGCACGTTCTCTAAGGCCTCAGTTGTTCTGATGAATTAAATAGTCTTGCTATTCCAGTTAGCAAGAGCAGACTGTGACACATATTACATATGTATACTTTCTGCAGTGTTTGGAAGGCTACTTTGACTTTCATGGGATTTGGATCTGACTCGTAATACCTGCTATCATAAACACAAGTGATCCCTTATAATAAAACATTTGGCAGTATTTACCATCAGTAATGCCTCTTTGCAGAATCTATGCTATGTTCTGCCTTCTGCAGGCTATCACTCTAAATTTGTATTTAATTGGCACCTATGCCCTACTGAAACTGGCGTCCCACCTTGTCTGTGGGCTAAGTGCCATGCTGACAGATGGACATCAGTGCTGGTATGCTCCAACCAGTTTGCACATTGCACATGAGTCTGAGAGGCTGTGTTTTCCTTTGCAGAGAGCGAATTTGAAAATCTTAAAAGGACTTTCAGGCTGAGGGAGAAGGGATGCACCAGTGCTTTCCTGCTCCGTGGTGGGAGGCCAGGAAAATATATTGCAGTAGTATGAAGCAGATATTAGCTATGGTTAGCCAGGGCTGCTGTTCAGAGGGAGGATTATCTTCATCTCCACCCTCAATTAGCTCTCCACAGGGCTCACTCTGACTTTTCAGTGACATTATTTCCATGGCTAAGCCAAGTTTCTTGCGGAATACCTCTGCTGAATACAGAAATCCGATCTGTCCTGTGTCCCGTGTAGGAGCTTGTCTATTACTTCTGCTCAATGGAAGCTTTATAAAGACCACTTTGCAAAAGAGCATCATTCAAATGGCTATTTAACTCCTCAGTGAAGAAGGTAAGATGTTCCAGAAAAGAAAAAGAAAAGAAATCAGTAATTATGCTGTCTTATTTTTCTTCAGCGTTTAATACACATTTCAATACTTCCTGTTCAGCGTTTCTTTTCCTTTCTTCAGGCAATTAGCTGCCAAGACATAAACATAATAAAAGCTAAACTGTACAAGAGAGGGGTTTTCAGCCTTTTGCTAATGCAAGCACAGACTTTAAATCTCAACCTGAATGCTCTTTACAGATTGACAAGGGGCGCGTTATTCCAAGTCATTCTGTATTATGTGTGAAGAGTGCCCCAGCTGTGGCACTGCTGAGGTTAAAAGGTGTTAGTGCTTGCTTCTTTTAAATGAGCATAGTAAATGAAAGTGAACAATTAAGTAAGAAATTTGGCTTGCTATCTCTGCATGCTGAGCTTTATTGTGGTGTTGCCAGCTTCTCTGAATGAAAATACAAGAGCAAATTAAACAGCTTTATGAACTCGCAGGAGGAGCAGTTGTTCTAGTGGCTTTCATACAAATGTCTAATTAATTCTTGAAGTAACCCAAATTGTTCTTTTGTGATCTGTGAATGGGAATTTGTGAGGAACCTGTGCAGATGAAACTAAGTGAAAGGAGAGCTGGGATTTAATGATTAGCTGGCAGTTTGCACTTGCTGGGTCCAGAAAATTTTAGTTATCTTTCTCATTAATATTGCATTACGAAGTTAATGAAACATTTGGGTGAATATGTTATAAGTAATAAGGCATTAATGTTATTTTTCGATCAGTGACTTATGCTAATGGACATCTGTCATTTTTTTTACCAGTGTTGATTTGAATTATTTGGGTAAATGTTAAAATAAAGGTATGATGCACTTAAACCCCAAAATTTAACCAAAACACCTACATTTGGCTAGTAGTAATGGACTTGAAATATTTTATTAACAGAAAGACAATGTTACTTTAGGAGAAAGGTTGGCAACTCTAACTCCTGTTTGCTTCTTTCCAATGTTTTAGAGAACCTCAGTTTAAATTCTTTTTGTTTCATGTCAATCCCCTGTGAAATAAAAGAATCCTTAAAAAAATTAAAAATAGTAATTATCCATAGCCATAACATTTTCAGAGCATGTTTTTAATTTATTGAATTATCAGAAATTATTAAAAAACTACTTACTGTAGTATTCCTATTCACTGCATCACTGCAGTATCTGATTCCCCTGGAGACAACTGAATTAAAGTGGTGTCAAGCAACAGCACCTTCATAGGTAATATTAATCCAAACTCTCCTTTTTTATAAGCATATTTGATATGGCTAGTTGTAGACATTTATATCACAGAAGTGCTGTGTTACATATTTAACAGTCAAAGTTAACTGGTTTTAGGTAACAGTTGACCAGGTCTCTCTCTATATCCTTTGGAACCAGCACTCCATGAATTATATGTGTACACTTTCTTTAGCAGGTCTTTTTATAGTGGACAGTGAAGTGAGACAAGGGCAAAACTTGAACAGCAGGAAAAAAAGCTTGGCCAGGGTGCATGAAAGCATCTTGTAATGTGCTGGCAGCCATAGGTGTGAAATAACTCCAGTGCATCTCCAGAAAGGAGCTGTGCTTGGAGAAAGGAGAGCTTGCTTTCTTCATCCCCTGTTAAATATGCAATACCATGTGATTTCCCCCCTACTGTATTTTCATTTAAACTTGGGAATTCCTTTTTTGAGTAAGAACCCAGTCACTGTTTGCATTTGAGCCAGGTTTTACTGATTTAGCATAACTTGTATATTTGAATTTGTTTACTTAGTAGTACTTTTTCTTTTTAGAAGTCTGCCTATGTTTGTACTTGCAATAACTTTGTTGAAGATTGAATTAAGCTCATCACAGATTTAAAGTAGTCTGATTCATTTTGCTGTTTTCATAGTGGAGATACAATTTAACTCCATGTTGTGTGTCTTTTTTTTAGCTGATAAATGTGGAACAGGTTTACATTTCCATAGATCTGCAAAACTTTATCCATCTGGGCCATAAAATGGAAGTTATTTCTTGTCAAAGCAAATCTCCCCACTTTTCTGAGGTTTAAAATAAGCCCCTCAATTATTTTCACTAGCTATAGCAAAGACTTATTTTGCATTAAAAAAAAAAAAACAAAAACAAAAAACCACAACAAAACAACAAACAAAAAAACCAAAAAAAACCAGAGGCCACTCTGGAATAATGATTTAAAATAGTGTTCAGCCATGATGAACATAAACAAAAAGACTTTGCAGAAAAAGAAAAGGTCTTGAAATCTTTGGGAGATGAAAACTTTTTGCTCCCACTGCTAGTAATTATTCATGGATTGATATGGAAAGTGATGATTGCAGAAGTTCTAGTAGATGGGCAATGTCTTGGTTTGATCAGAAGCTGTTTTCTACTCTACCAGATTGTCACTGGTCAGCTGAATTCATGCCTCATGTGACACTGGATCCAACAGGTTAAGTAAATGTAACCTGTAACCACAGCTGTAATGGTAAATCTAAAATTGCTTGTTCTCTGACCTTAATTTATAACGAGTATTTTCACAAGGTCATATGAAGATCAGGATTTCCTATGTGTCTATGCAGGATGCATGCATATTTACATCCCAGGGGATGTACTTACATCCCAGGGGAGCATTTTATTTAGTGAGAGACTTTGAAACTTAGGTAAAAGGAATATGAGGGCTTAAACTGTAAGGTTACACAAAGTAAATTATATTTTAATACAAGAGCAGGCTTTGCTTTACCAACACCTGGTAGGTTTTTATGGCCACCTGCCTGCTGTGTTCAGAGGAACACCTGACAGTGTTCCTCTGAAAAAATTTGGAGGAGAAAGAACAAGTCTGTGTTTCCTCTCTCATGTAAACCTGTGTTTAAAAATGGATATGAATAAGCATATTTTATAGATTGACTCCAAGAACTGAAAATGTTGACAGTGGCAGGGACACTTGATGGCTCATAATGTTGTCTAATTTACTACATTTGACTGTATGGAAATTTTTCCAAGTTACAGAAGAGAGTGTCAGAAATACAAAATAGTGAAGAGCACTACTTATATAGGCTTATAAGGCATAAACTGTGGTGTGGGGATGTGCATTCACAACTCATAGGGCAGTGAATAAGGCTGGCATGGCTAAGTTTCAAAAGAGAGTGTGACTCACTCTCATATAGATAAATTAATAGATATGTCTATTATTTATATACACATGTCTAATACATATCTATGTTTAATATAGGTAATAACTCTTTGTCAGATCATCATTCTAGCAACATATTTGAGTTTCTGAGGGGCTGGAGCAGAGCTGTGTGCTATGAAACAGTCAATATTAGTTCAGTCAACCTTTGCCAAGCACGGCCATATGTGGTACACCTAATTCTGCATAACCCCTTCAGCTTTCTGTCACAGTTCTTGCTAATGCACTATATTATTTTCCTGGACCCGTGACTTGCCTCTGTCTCCCACAGGGCTGTAAGTGACAGCTCGGTAAAGACACTTAATGCCTTCCCGAGCTGCATGTCAGCTGTAATGCACTGTTTTGCACCTTTGTTCTGTAATGGTGGTGGTGCTCCATAGCAACGTCGGCTTCCCAGCTGTGCAAAGGTCTGCCATGGGGAGGCCAACTGGGAGCTATTAGAGCCCGTGGAAAATCTCCAGGAAGGATGCGAGGTGCGGAGCGCACAAAGCACGCAGGGTGGGAGAAGCTCTGCTGCTGCTGCCTGGGCACCGTAATCACCACTAAGCCCTCATCAATATGCTCGAGTGTTGCCAACAGCGTGCCTTTTGACAAAATACTCTTTCCTGTTGATTGGAAACCAAGAACAAATATTAATTTATAATGCAATCAAAGGGACAGCCCGGAGTCGCTACTGTGCATGACAACTGCGAGATTTGAGGGAAAGATTTTCTTATGTAAATGAAGAGTGTTAATCTGCATACAAAGGGGTTTTGGAGCAAATTTAGACCAACTGCTTCTGAAAATCCCTCAGAGGAGAAGAGTCCTACCCCCTTTTACTGCCTTTGAAATCTGTCCAGTGTCCCATAGAAATATGCTACTTCTCCAATGAACAAAAGATAAAATTCACTGGAAATCTCAAAATGGAGTTCTACCTGATCACCCTGAAATTGCAAGACATATTGGGGTTCTAATTAATGAAACTAACTAATATTAATCAAGTCTTAAGATACAGTCAGGCTTGTTGTTCATTACTTGCTCTTTGTGAAGCTGAATAAGATTCATTCATAAATCCATGCTTACCATTCCTGAAAATCTTTAAGCTACATCTGAAGTGTAATAACATGCTTCATAGTAATTTAAGACTTCAAATAAGTAACTAACTCAGTTTACGTATTAACACTGGGAATAGTAGCCTTTGAGGATTTTTTCTTACCAAATCTGTGTTAGCTCTGATTACATGAAAAATTTCGATGAGCATCGCAATGTGGTATTTTATGATTGCAAAACTCCACGATTGGTTGGCTTGTGCTATTCATGTGATTTCCTCCTCTGCATGCCTCCATCAGGATTTGATTTTGTATTAGCCAGCCCTGATGTCTGAAATCATAAAAATCAAGTGAAAACCCTGACATAGAAATGCCATCCACTACAGAGCACTCTGTAGCCAGCTTGTTGGTGATTATTGGGCTCTGCAGATGAAGACTTGAGAATGTCTTAAATTTAAATTTACATTTATGGTTTTAATTTCTTTCATGTTCTGTGATTTTAAATCCATTTCTTTATGCCTACTTTGTTATTTAATACAGAGAAGTTTGGGTTTCCTCTTCTCTAATTTTATGCTCATCTTAGGTTGCAATTCACAAGGGATACTGAGAGGAAACAGAGGCTGAAGGCAAAATTGTTTTTTGTTTTTAATCTCAGTAATAATTCATCTATCTGGAAGACTATATCTTGTGATAACAAATACAAATTATTTTTGTCATGCCCAAGAACTTTTTGTATTTTTTGATGAAGTTATTTCCCATGGGAAAGCCAAAAGTAACATAATCAATATTTTCCTGCTTCCTTGTCTGCAGCTGTGGAGACAGAACAGTGCAGGGACACTCCTTTAATGTGCCCATTTGTAGATGAGAGGTGGCCTCAGTGGGAAGTGCTGCAGCCCTCCCTGTGCATTGAAAGCAGCAGGAGGGAGATTGGGTCAGGACCTGTGAGCAGTTTTTGTCACTGTCCTTGAGACTCACCTGCTAAGGGAATACACTCAAATTTGTGTTAATAGTGGTTGAACAAAGCGTTTGAAAAGACACAAATGTAGAAGTTTCCTCACACAGCTTTACAAAATGCCAGGAATGGCATTGTGATAACTGTGGACCCACTGAGCAGACTGTGCTGGGGTACCCTGCACCATCTATACTGAACTCAGCAACTGAAGTGCCTTCTGTCCATAAGGAGCACCAAACTAACCAAATATTGGTTTGATTCATGGAATCTGGTATATCTGTTTAAACAGCATGTTTATGAAATGTAAGGAATTGCTTTTGTAGTATGTGGACCACATTGGCAAATGCTGCAGTGGCCAAAATGGATTAAAACATCAATTTAATAGGAAAAAACAATCTATACAAAATCTAATGAGTAAAGATACAGACTTGACCTCAGGCTTAGGAGCCTCCTCAGCCAGGAACTGCTACAAGTTGGGCAGTCACACCAGAGCAGTTCTGTGTACCTGAACTGTTTTTGTCCTTCCTTTTCCCCATTGACTGATGTGCTCAGTACTAAGCTAGAAAAACTTCTGGTTTGAAGCATTCTAACTGATTTATGGTTTACTTCAGCTGTTTCTTCCTTCCTCTTTTGCAGTTATAAAGCTGTTGGTTGACTGTGGGCCGATCTTATTTCAAGTATTGCCATTAGTTTGCATAGGCATAAAAATGATCCTCCTGAGCTCAGAGTTTGGGTATCTAGTGGCTTTCTTCACTGCTGTTTATTACCTAGAGGATTTCAAAATTTTTATCTGAGTCAAGGGAGTTTGCTGAGTAGGGATAGTTGTAGAGCACAAGGTTAAATGCTTTGCTGAACTGGTATTCCAGTGCCTATATGCACACCAACAATCCTTCCTAGGTTATGAGGGGAATAACTAACAGCTTTTATTATGTAACCCAATTTCCGAATTCCAGAACAGCAGTAAATATGCAGGATAATACTTCCTGTTCAGGCAAAAGCCCCTCAAAAAGGGTTTATCCTCACTTGCTTTCAGATGTTCTTCACGTTCTGCATTGACTCTGCATTGTAGTGGAAAAGTTTGCAGGATAAGTTGCTCAGTTCAGTGTTTGGCCTGAAGTGGTTAGTGACCTTCTGCACCAGTAGTTTTGTTTTGCAAGAGCTGACATGAATTTTACTTATCTTGACATGTGCAGATTAAGGTGTTCTTTGCTTCATCACCCATGAGAAGCAGCATCCTGAGAGAAGGATATTGTGTCAGCAGTTTTAGGGACATTGGGAGTCTGAGTATCTACATAAATTTCACCACCATTTTGTTGGGTGTTTTAGAATGCCAGAGTGAGGCAGTAACACACGACAGAGAGAGGAAGAAACCCCTTTTTTGTGCAATAGTTTACTTCACCCACTTTGCAGGTTTCTTTTTTTGTCTAGATATGGTCACTATAAAGAAGTGATAGTGTATTATTTCTTTATATACATTTATATATATTCTTTTTCTTTATCATACAGGAATGTATGATAAAGAGAAAATACTCTTCAACAGATTTGAAAAAAAAACACCCTAAAGCAATCCAGAGTATTGATGTTTGAGAACCATGAGCTTGTACACAGGCAGAATTTGAATGTAACCCTGGTTTTATACTCATGTACTTGTAGAGTTGTCGCCCTGATTTTCTCAAGTTTTACTGAGCCTTCTGATGTTTGCATTCTTTGCACAAACTTTCTCATGCACTTTATGTAAATAACTTATTGTTTTGCATTCCTTTATGGAGGACGAGCAACCTGACAGACAGTTGGGTTGCCCAGTGGCATTGAGGAGGTGGCACTGTAGCCCTCCAATGACACTGGGATTTTAAAAAGATATATATATGGAGTCAGATGTTTTAATAAAGAGTTTTTTCAGTTTGCTTTGACCAGAGCTGCTCCGTGTCCTTCTTGTGTCGCTCCTCGGGAGGGGGGTGACCTAGAGTGGTTATGTTTTCATTTGAGATGGGAGTTATGGGAATTTTTTTAATACTGCTGTTAAATTTTTTCTTGTTTGCCTAAGCTGATACATAGCAGGGTTTGGTTTTTTTAAAAATTATGGATAGGATTTTGATATGACCTTATCACTCAGCATACGGCAGTACAGATGGAGAGTGAAGTCACAGATGAGTGACAATGAGGAACCGCCTGGGAATGAGCAAAGCCTTCGATACGCAGAGAATGGAGGAGAAAACCATCTGCTTTAACAGTTTTCTGATGGACTCCCTTGTAGGCTGCATGTCAGATGTCTTCTGCAAGTGTTGAGAAGAACAGCTTTATTTCCTTCCAGTTTTAGATCGCACTGAAATGTTAACCAGGTGCCCACAGTGGGAAGGAATCTGTCATCCCGAGTCAGTTATCTTCAGGATAGGCTTGCACTGTTACACCCTAACAGCTTGACCAAAATGTCAGTGGGAAGCAATGACTGTGTCCAGAGAGTTGGTTTCTCCTAAAATTTGTATTTAAGGTGAGTCATGTACCTGAAGGTACCTTTATTTCTTTATTAGTGATAGATACTCAAATCAAGGTTAGTGAAAAGCCACTCTTGCCTGTGCTCAAAGAAAGTCCAGAAGATGGAGTTTCAGGAAATGCTGTCTTACTTGAAAATTTTATGTGCATGGAGTTATTTTTCCAAGATATGGGTACTGATAAGCATTTGAGTTGTTCTTGTTTTGTGGGGTTTTTTTGCTGTTTCTTTTCAAGACTAAATACAGCTGTTAAATGTATTAATGTATTTAGGAAATGGAATCAGCTTCAACAAAAGTACTTGTGCAATAAGCATGACATTTTATTGAAATTAAATGTTTACTGAGAAAATGTATAGATTGAACTTGGAGGAAAAGCTTATAATATCTCAGCAATATGAGGAGTTGAGGCTGGAGCTTACAGATTGGGACTGGGATGTGGAAGGGGAAAGAACTTGTACTTTATTTTCCGACATTCAAAGACCGTTTTTTGAGAGCTCTTGAGGGTAAGAGGATAAACTTCATCAGAAAGCAGGGTCAATTTATTTGTAACAGATGTTGGAAGCCCAAGAGCTGTAGCCAAGTGAGATTGGTTTTGTGCCCTCATCAGCTTTGCTTACTAGCCAAGATTCTTGACATGAGAGTGCATTCTCAATGATCAATTAGCTACTTTGTATTATTTGTTAATTTGCTCCCAAATGCTATATCCAAACTGCTTCCTTTGCAGCTGCCACAATCTCCTACTTTCCTCTACCACCTTCTGTGATATATTCAAAGTATTTTGCAGCTTTGAGTGCACCGAAATGTAGATGCACTGCAAAATTAATGGCATGGAGTAATATCCAGTGGCACAATGCAAGGATTAACTATAGGTTCTTTTGCTGCAGATTGTTAGTTAGTAAGAAGATTTCCATTTCAAGCATCTCCTCAGCTTCAGCTTTCCAGATGTGGCACTGTACTGCTGCAAAGCCAGGGGCTGCACAGTCATTTTAGGCTGAACTTTTTATCTTAGAATAAAAGGGTACTGGCTGTGCCCCATTGCAGAAGAAGGCTGTTTTTCTTACTGTGTTGATTCTGTTCTTTATCAGCAGTTCACATTTAATTTTCTTACACCCCCTTCTTTGCCTTGTTACTCTACTTTTTGTACCCCTGTATTCCACACCTGAGATCTTTCTGCACATGATGGTTGTCCCATTATTCACCCCAAATAAAAGGCAGTATCTCCAATGGTCCTGGGAAATAAAAGTAAAATCTAAATGCAGGTAATTTCATGTCTCTCTTTTGCTTTTCCAAGGGAATACAAATTCTATACCAGCCTTACTGAGTGAGTAGGAATGCTGCAGGCAAGGGCCAGGCCTCCCTCCATTCTCCTCCCACCTGTGCTAAGGATGGTCCTCAGCTGACTACAAAGTGACTTTGTAGTGAACCTCACCCTCTCTGTTTTGATGTGTGGGCAGGTCAGGCCTCCATCACATGGTACAAGATTGCTGAAGCAGCCTATTACAGGTGGTTTCACTGCAATAAAAATCAATTTATTTTTACTGCTTTTGAGCATCTTCAATTTATCCTTAATCTCTAACTTTCCTTCTACACACTCCGCTTTAATTTTCAGGTTGTTTTATTTATTGAAATAAGACAAGGTAGCCTGAATGGTGCCAAGAATTATCACGTCCTGAAAGAGAATCATAAATCATGCTAAAGGAGGAAAAAAGGAAAGAAAGAGCTGTCCTTATTATTTCTAATGTCATTATGCTGACTCTTGAATACAGCAGCTAATAGATTTAGTTCACATTGGTTTATACAATACATAGAAAACTGTCAATGGGTGTGAAAAAAATAAAAGATTGATGGGAAATGTCACCTTAAAGTCAATAGGTCAGATTCTCAGCTGGTGTAGAAGGAGGCTTTGTGGATTTCCACCTGTTTAAGGTCAGGCTTAATATATTCACAAATGGCTTTCTTATATTGCCATTTTATACAGCCATGTAACTTTCTACTTGGTTTTTTATTTCTTTCAAAATTCATCCTCAATTGATGCACATCTGAAAAGCTATTAAAGATCAGCAGCGGAACAGTGTAAAAATTCAGCTCTGACATTATGACTTTAAATTAATTCTTCCCATCAAGTTAATAATTTTTGAAAAGCCAAAAAAAGTATTCCTTTCAGAGCTGTGATTTTACCTTAACTTCAGAATGAATCACAGAACTTCATTCAGGGAATTTTTGCATGGAACCTTTGTGTTGTAGTTCTGTCTAGGTGGCCTCAGGTCCATAGGTTTTTTGGAGACAGCTCCCCCATGTTAATTTTAAATAAATTTATGGGTCAAGCTGTTAATACTGAAGATATTTACATTTTTTCCCCCCATGGGACTTTATAAGAATTGGAAATTTGTGGTTTTTTGACATTCAAGTGTGCTTGAAACATAAAATATAAAAAGCAGTTAATTGGCCACATTTCATTAAAAAAAAATTAGAAGTTATTTTTGGCTTGTAGACTGCATGGCTGTATCTGTCTCCAAGTGATTACATGTGGAAATGAGAGTGCCCCTTATTTTGCTGAATAAACTAAAGGCTATTGTTTAAATGATCTCTAATGACCTTCTAAATCTTTACTTTAGTAGCCTTCTGCTATGAATAACGACTCTGACCTTCCTGACTTTTCTCAGGGTATGAGGTGCTATCCAATATGCCCAGGACCAGCAGGAGTCTGTCCTTAAAGGAGGCCCACTGAGAGGCTTGATTTGCCCCCACACCCCTTCTTTTCCTTCTGCACTTTAAAGTGGTAACAAGCTCTTTCCTGGAGCATTGACAGTGTAGGATATTCCCCAGCTGGAATACTGGAAATCCTTTTGCAGCAGAGTATCCCAAATTTCTTTACGTTTTAAACTGGTTTATAATATATGGTGCACTTCCATTAAAAATAATTGTTTAAAATTAGTTTAGTAGTTTTACCTCATGCAGGTTGCTGCTAAATTGTCAGAAATTAGTTTGGTGAATTATATCCAGTAATATAGCGCTTGATACCATGCTCTTATATGTTAGGGTACGTTATTATTAAGTTTCATAGCATCTGAAGCTAAAATCCTCTTGTATTTCATTGTTTTTGAAATGGAATTATAAAATTTTTATATAAATGTTATATGGAAAATCTTAGCCATTGCTCCTTGAGGTGCATGCAGAAAGAGTCTTCACAAGGGCCCCGTCAGAGAAGCATTCTTTAGAAAGTATTTAAATAGGTGCTAAATTGTTGGGATTTTCTTGCTTTGGGTTTTTTTGTTTTGCTTTATACAGGTGATGCTATTTGCATTCCCATTAGCGAATTCTTTGTGTAGCAGGGATCAGTCTCTGAGACTTCCATTGAAAAGCCAACAGCAGATCTTCCTTTGTGTAATCTGTCTGTAGCAGGGCAGCTACAGGCATATCCTAGGCAGAGGTTGTTCAATAATGTCAGATGAGTCCCTGGAGCCCTGCTCTCTGTCATATTATTTTCAGCAAATGCTGACAAAAATGAAGTGAAGCATTTATTTATATTCATATACCTATTATTATGGTAATAGAATGGCTATTGTAGTATATATAAGAGAATTTAAATATATGGGATTTAACTTTAAGGCCCTGATCTATAAATACCTCACAGTTTTTATTTCCCAAAATGGAAATGGGAACTCCGATGGAGTTAAGAAATAAAGTGTTCGTTTCTGCACAAGTAAGAAAGGTAACAGTATGAGAGATGAGAATAGTTAGACCTTAGGTAAGGGACTGTACTTAACTGCTTCCTGCATCTATAGAAGTGAAATATATCCAGTAATACACAATGGGCTCTGTGCCTTCAAAGGATACCTTAGACTGCCAATGTCTTGTGAAGCAGAAAGAGAACACAAGTTTTCTTCATTCCCCAGAGAAAAGTGAGTATCCATTGTGAGCTCCATTTATTGAAGTGCATTATTGCACTCATAAAATGCTTTTTGGTTATGGTTCAGATAGAGGAGAGAGTAATTTAACCCCTAGCTTGCAGAAACACCAACATACTTAGAATCCCTGTTAAAAGTAAGTGTTGAAACATGAAGTGGCACCTTCACTTGTAAGAGTGTCCAGATTTAATTTTAATTGCCTAGTTGACTGAAAAAGATGCCTGGCTTATATGCTTCAAGTCAGACCTTTTACTGAGTGACAGAAGTATTTATTTATATATGTAGTTGTTATGTATTGGTTGGGAACTTCATTTTACACTTCTTTGCAAAATCTGGTTATAAAAAATAACAGAAGCCACTAACCCGTTATTTATTTCGTTTTTGTAAAAAAAAAAATTGACAAAAGTATGGTTTGGAATTTCTAGCCTACTCTTGTGTTGTTCTACTGCTAAATCCTATACAGCCTTGCATATCCATGGCATTAACTCTGCCAAGTCTTTTAAATATGGGTAAGTGCTGTGAATCTTCCTTCCCTTTTTGCCATTCCACTTTCCTACTAGTCCATTATGCCAAGAAGGATGAATGAAAATGTAGTTGTGATTTGGGGCTACTGAATGCCTGTTATTCTTTCTTAATGATAGTTTATTTTTGTGCTTCTTGCTCCTCTATGTTTGGCTGTCATCCACTCTTGGTTGCTTTGAGGATTAAGTGGTTGCTGCCTATTCCTCTTTTATGTTTCTCCTAGTTTTCTGCATCTCTAGTGAATAAATATATAGTCACTTTGACAGTTTTGTGTCTTTTGATAGTGGGGTTGTGGATTTTTTTCTCTCCAGTATATCTTTCTGTGATTTTTATGGTTCTACAACATCCGTTGCCTCAGGGTATGTTCCGTAAAATCCTGCAGGAGTTTGTTGAGTCTTTAAGAGGTATCAGCTTGTTAATAATGTTACAGGACTTGGAAAGCAAGTACGTGTGATATTTCTAGGACAGGTTGTTCATCTACTGTGGCATTTTGGCAGATATATTGATATATATCTTCTTTGAACTCAGTGCTTTTCCTTCAGGATGAACTCTGCTTTTCTTGCTCAGTCTCAGTGCTGACAAACGTGGTGTAAGCAGTGCTGCTGTGTGGATATGTACATCTATAAAAATGAAGCATTATGCTTTACATCCTTGCCTTCATTTTGGATTTCAGTCTTCAAATTATTTACAACCTCTATCTCACCTGCGTGATACAATGTACGTATTGTCTTTTACTTTCTCCATTTTAAGTTTCCAGCCAGCAATTGTTCTGTCCCTGGTCACGGGTGTCTGAAAGAGATGCACCAGTTGGAGTGATCCTACTGGATAATCAGGAAAATGCATTTGACTTGGGAAAGAAAAAAAAAAAAAAAAGGAAAAGAAGGAAAAAAGGAAGAACTATTCAGTGGAAAGCAAAAGACTCAGGGGCCTTGTTAATGAGAGAATGAACGATCATAAGAGAGAGAATATTTCACTCCTAGGTCACCAGTTCAAATGCAGACTAGCTTAATAGTGCAAGTTGTTACCATCTGACAGCTGTTCCATAATCCATGAGAAATGGGAAAATTGCCACAATCCAGTTTCTCTGGCTTCTAGCTATCCAAATGTTGACATCTTTCAGACAATCACAATTTGCACAGGGATATTAATAATTTGTTTTGCCCTTGCAGACACTGAAGGGAGTATTAAAACACCAAATGTAAAGAACACTTGAACTTTGCCATTCTTTACGTATTGCTCTGTGGACAAAGTTGAAGGATATTTGAAAGCCACTGTGAGACAGGGAGAGGTATCACCTCCCCCTGCCATTTGCAGTGTTGAGTTACTTACTAATTGGTAAAGGGTAGTAAAGAGATGACACAGACCTGTCTGTAACTAAGCTTTACTGGATGTTTTTAATGAGTAAATATGGAGTAAAAATTCCACATTATTTTTGTAAAGCAGAATAAAAATTGAAAAATTTGAAAGGCAAACAGCTTTAATATTTCCTTTGAAATCATAACCTTGAGGGGATGGTGTAAGTTCCAAGCTGCAAATTGCAAAACTCTTAGTTTGCATAATTGAGTGTACAAATTAATGTTAAGAACAACATGCTTAAACAGAGTTACTATTTCTATAAATACTGTGATTTTAGCAACAAATAACTATTTTTTTTTACTTTGCAGTGTTTCAAATACTAAGTTAAATGTGTGTCTATATTATAGGTACCATCAGCTGACCATATAAGAACAATTACATTGGGATTTATAGGGTTAGATTTTCATAGGCAGAAAATTTTAGCACTTACTTCAAGGCAGTAAAATTCCTAGACTTGATTCTTAAAGGTTAAAAAAAAATCTAACCAAAATATCAGGAAGATAAGTTTGGGCTGGAAGTGAAAAAAACATTAGAATGAGGTATAATCTATTTCTTTCACTTTTCCACTAAAAAAAAAAAAAAAAATCTTCAAAATACCAAAGTCAAATATTACCCAAATGGAGCAAAGCAAACCAAGGAAATACCCTCACACATCTCATCAATGTTACAGTTCTGGTCTGTTTTCTGGTGTTTGGTTTGGAAATATACAATTAAAATTTCTTTGTACAGGATTCTTTTTTAAAATACAGAGTGAAAAATACTGTCATCTTTCCATGTCATTTTTTGTTACCTATCCTGGAGGATTTGGGAACTTGAGTGTCTGTTCCATTCCTCAAAATAACAATATTAAATGGGTTTAAATTTTCTTTAAGCCTTCACATTTGTTTTAAAATAGTTTATTTTATCAGTTTTCTTGCACTGCCAAGCATCTGTACATCCTGGTTGCTTCAACAGGTCTTGTAAGTGTTTTGTGAGGTTCAGACTGGAGGAGTAGATCCATGTAGGTTCATTTTGCTCTTTGATGCATCTTGTAAAGGCTCTTCAGATTAGTACAACACAGCTGCTAGGAATGGGGAAATGTAATTTTGAAGAGGTTTTGGCTGTTACAAAACATAAATGATGCATAGAACTGATATGTTTGTGAGCAAAAATTGCATTTTCTGTCTCAAATGGTAGAGCACATCTTAGCAGCTGCTCTTTATGTGTAATTAGAAGCCAGATGTGGTAGAAACCTGGGCATTTAACAGGAGTTTACAACAGACATTAAAAGCTTACTTCATCAAAATAAAAAAAATGCTGCCAATACATTATCAGGACTTGGAAATTAGTGATCATAAATCAGATTTGATTTAGCCACTCTGCCTTTCATTAATCACATTTAATTGTTTATATAAATGTCAACAGTTGTAGTCTCTTGGCATTTTCTTGAACTACTGTAATGAAGTGTTTATTTTGAAGTAGCATGTTTTTTCTGCATATAATGAGAATCTTAGGCTGTTTTTTTGCTCTTCAAACACCTTTTTATGTGGCTTTAATGTTCTTGCCATTTAGTCTATTTTATTTTTTAGGGACATATGCTTGGGAGGATCTGCCTGTTAATGTCTTTGGATCAAAAGACTAAAGAATTACTTCCATAAAAATGATTGTAGCTTTCAAACTGAATATACAAGCTAGAGTGTCACTCTAGGCATGTAACAATTATTTTCTAACAATTTGTAAGTGACCCAAGGTTTAGTTGCAAACAGGATCCAAAGTGAAAATAGCTGATGACCAATAAACAGAAGAGTTTCCTTTCCACAGACATTTCTACCAAAAATGAGAGACAAAATAGACACAGAAAACCCAGCACTAAGTCTGCTTATTTAAAGTGGCTCTCTGATTTTGCTGTTGATTAAATTTTCAAGATGCAAGCTCAGTTCTTTGTGATGTGATCAGTCTGATATACAAGCAGATGGAGTTGCTGATTTGTTGTTTACTGTAACTTGAAAACTGAAAAATTGACTACTTGCTGTATAATTTACTCTTTTGGTTTGTTGCTATTTTCATCAAAAGTGCAAATTTTCTTTGTATTCAAACTTGTCAAAGAAAGAAAATAGCAAAAGAATTAATTTCAACTCCTTATGTGCAAAATTAAGTGGTTGGCAAGCATATTGCTACCAGTTGGGGATGGAGGGTGTTTTTCAGATGTGCCTTTTTTCAATTTGTCTTGCAGAAGTGGAAATTTTTTGGCATGGGCCTAATGGTTCAGGTACTGAAGATTTAAATTATTTCTTCTCTTTATGAGTTGTAAGCCTGACATAATTTTATTCTTCTATTTGCCTAAAAACATTAGTAAGGGATTTTACTAGGTAAAGAATGTTTTTAAATAATTTTTAAATAACTTTCCCTAGAATTATTCATTCTTTACTTTTTTTTGAGTGACTTTTTTTGCTGATGTTAAAAAAGGACTAGAAACTAAGGGCAAGTCTCTTCCTCATACTTTTTCTGAAATTACATATCCAAATGGCCTGGCTATAACCATAAATAAGATGTAGGTTTTGTGGGAAGATATAAAGCCCTTTACATTTAATTAATTAAGGAAGGTTTAAAATATGAAGTTATATTTCTCTACATTTTTTTTATATAGACAGTAATAAAATGAACCCTGCAATATGGGAACAGGAGAAAATATTACTGCAGGCTTAATGTAAGTTAGTGATTTGTAGGTCAAATACAACAATTCCTAAGTTGGTTTTTTTTTAAGATTAATAACAGCTTTAAAAAAAATACTGAGTCAATGCTATGTAGCAAATGTTTTCTTTGAATAATTTGTTTTATTAAACTCAGTATCTGACTCCATTGAATATCTAAGATTTTGTTGTAAAAAACCTTGATTACTGTAGTGATAGGTACAGATTTTGATTTGTCTCATTGCTGTTTCCTTGCAGAATTAAGGATGATGGGAAAAGTGAATTGGTGTCTGTCACTAGCATAATAATATTTCTTTGAAGCGTTATTAGACTTTTTTTTTTTTTTTTTTTTTT
>WBNO01007769.1:0-37286 GCA_013400575.1 Peucedramus taeniatus
GGCCCCGCCGCCGTCCTCGCTGGGTGCCGGGCTGCGGCCGCCCCCCGTCCCTCTCTCCCCCTTCCCCCCCGCGGCATGTGTGCAGCGCTTTGTTCGGTGCGGCGTTGCAGAGGGGTTTTCCCAGGCTCCTCCCTCTTTATTCATTCATGGATTTTTTGCCTCCCTCCCTTTCCTTCCCCTCGCAGTCCTGCTCGCACATACCCGCGGCTCCCCGGGCCGGGTTGCCTCCTGCCCCGCTCCCCCATTTTTGGGTGGATACGGGGGGATGTGACCTCT
Source organism: Peucedramus taeniatus (assembly GCA_013400575.1). Classification (NCBI taxonomy): domain Eukaryota; kingdom Metazoa; phylum Chordata; class Aves; order Passeriformes; family Fringillidae; genus Peucedramus; species Peucedramus taeniatus. The sequence goes on from WBNO01007769.1 coordinate 277, forward strand.
GCGATCGTAAAGGCCCGTTTCTCCCTCTCCCCCCCCCCCCTCCCCCCCCCCCCCCCTTNTTTTTTCTTGTTCAAGCGAGAGAGGGAACGAGGGAATGACTTTCGGCGTGGGTCCTGCCCGGTGTTTCCGCCGTGGCTCTCACACGGCCATCTCTTCCCCGAAGGAGAGGGTCCTGCTGGCGAGCGGGGAATTTTGGTGGCATTAAAGCGTCAGTAGGATGTCATTTGTGCTGCAGGGAAGCGTCGGGAAGGGGCTCCCGATTTACGGAGACACCGGGGGATTTCAAACTCTCGCTCTAAATAACTTGTGCAAAGAAGTGACGGTGTTTATTAGCGTCTTTAAAAACCTCAGCCTAGCCCCAGGGACTTTCCCAGTCGAGCCAGAGGAAATGGGGGGGACTGGGGCTCAGGGAGTGCTGGTCGCTTCAAGCCATCCAGCCACTTTTCTCCATTGCCAGTTCGTGCCTAAGACCTGTTTGCATAAGGTTTTATTTAATTTCTAAATATTTCTGTTATGCTTGGAGATAAAGTGGTATGAGTTAACAGCTTGACAGGCACTGTGTTCTGTTTCGGATATTTTCCGTCTTTTTCCTTCAACGTGCAGTAATAACCTAGTGAAGAATAATTTAGGCAGAATAACATTTTCCAGCTTTCCTTTGTGTTAGTTGCAGTATTTTTTTTCTCCTGTTTGGGTCTTTTTATGCAGCAACAGACAAAAGAAACATTTAAAATTAATGATTATATTCCTTAATAGTATGTAGACTGAAGGGATGGTTACAAATAGTCTATTTTAATTTGGTTTGAATTAAATTTTCACAAAAACATGGTTGCCTTGAAAAATAATGTAAGTGCCCCTAAATTAATACTTACAACAAATGCTAAAAATTCTGCATCCTTTCTCCTTTGAACAGCTGTCCTTAATCAATTTACCTATATTAGGGGCAATTCCAAAGTTCATATAGTTTTTAAAAAAAATTCTTCCTAATGTTTATTAAAAAGAAAAATCTGTTAACATGAAGTAGAATTACTATAAAAAGAAGCAGAAACTTGTTGTTTTTTAATTTTGTTGAGATAGAAGGGTGTAAATACACCAGTCATTTTCTTATTTAAGTTCTTGTGTGTAAGTAGTTTTCCTTAGGTCTTTTGAGAGATTTCACATTCTGTATCAGAAACTGAACAAAACGCTCATTGAACTGTTAGCAATTCCTAAGGATGCTTGCAAAATAGGAAAGTGCAGGTAGATCAAGAGCTAGTGTGATCCTCAGCTGTACACTGATATTTCGGCAGAAATATCCCATGGAGAATTCTTCCAAACTTACATGCTGCATGTAAGGATTCTGTAGGTAATGTTACAAATAGGATGATGCTTCGTGTGTTTGCCCTCCCCTCTGTACTTCCCCCACCCGAGGCTGAATATGTGTATCTGAAAGCCAGATGCCAAATTTTGTTTAATTTTTTTTTTATTTATTTGCGTGAGACAAGAGTTGTTGGAAGATGTTTTCTGGCTAGAAAACAGCTGACAAATGTGGAAAAGTGTTTTCGTTTTCTCATGCTTCCTGAGTAATCCTAAAAGGAGTTTCAGCCTCACGTGGTTTTCTTAAGATACTGGAACGCTTGACTCCATAAAACCTGTTGAGGAATCCGTTCAGTGCAGGTTGTGTAGCCGCAGTGGGAGCTGCAGGTTGAGCTCTGGGTGGCGGGAGCCCGGGGCAAGTGGCCGGGAAGTGGTACCGACGCTTTGCACAACAAAGGGCACGCCGGTCTGTGGCCCTGTCAGGGGACAGGGACACAGCAGGAACCCAGGACTCAGCTGGAAGACCCCCGACGCTGGCACGCATAAGACTGGGAGGGTGTAAAAGGCCGGGGGATCCTTGAGGATCCCTCCTTATGCTGTTGTTGCACCATGAAAAAATTACTTAAAGGGACCAGAGGTCTGAGACTCTGCTGTGGGAAACCTGGGTCGAGCCGGCAAGGAAATCTTGTCTGACTGTGGAAGAGCGGGGAGTGGAGGGAGTCAAGCCTGCTGTGAAGAGAATTCGGTCCCAGCATGTAACTCTGGTGGTCAGAGTGAGACTGCCAGGGTGCCTCCTGGGATGTCGGACAGGAAAGTTTCCTTAGCAAATCATAGGTGCAGAAATATTTCTTGCTAATTTCCATAGTTATTTGAGGATGAAAGGGATCAGATAGGTATCTTTGTTTTTCTTATTGATGCCTAGATCTCATAACTTTCTCTCTGTTTTTTTAGCATACGGATTAACTGAGCCCTTTGACAAGTTTATGGAGCTGCCATCTTTCTGCTTGCTGTACTTTCCGTTTCTGAGAGGAGAAAGTGGTGTATGAGATTAGAGGAAAATGCCTCGGACAAAGCAGATACATCCCAGAAATCTGAGAGGTATGTAGCTCTCAGTTGAGAAGGAAAAGCTCTTGGGAAACTCTGTTGCATTTTCAATTCTGAGGTTAAAGGAATAGGTATTTAAGAAGTTGGTTTTGTTCCAAAAGTAGTTTGTAAGCAAGTTTTAGGAGTTGTCTGTGAGACCACTCTAATTTTCATAGAGAAATAACTGGAATGTGTCCTTATGCCTGCAGTCTGTGTACTTGACAGCATTCTTGATATTCTCCAGCTTACAGCAATAGCCAGCATGAACTTCGAAAATGCAAAGGAAGAAACAGTTTCCTTATCAGAGAATTTACAGTTGAAATACAGAGGGAGGTGGGAAATGGGTGTGACATGGCTGAACTTGACGTCTGGCAGCCGGTAGTTGTTTTTCTTTAATAGTTGTCGGTTTGACTTGCTTTTGAGGTCATCAAAACCTCCTCCCATGCATGGCTTCTCACTATTTATCTATCACCTGTCACCCATGCTACCTTGAGCATTGCTAGGTTTGACCTTGGTCTCCTTGCTCTCCTGCCTTTGCACAGCCACATGGTAGCTCAGCTACAAGGGCCAAGCAGGCGAGAAAGGTGCTCTGCAAACTGGCAAGCTTACGTGACCTGGCATTTCCTTGAACAAAATCCCAGTGCACTTTACCAAGCCTGTATGAATGTGAGGAGTCTGATCCTGTGGATATTTGTTACTGCCTTGGTAGAAGTGGCCCTAGAGGAATTAAATGAGAAGAAAAATGCAGGTCAGTTGAAGAGCAGACATCCATGTTGAGGGAAAACACACTTCTATCCCCACCCCTTTTACCCAGCCTTTGGAAGAACATGCTTCCACCTGCACCTTTACATGTAGCTGTCATCAGCTTTTTTCAGGTCAGTTTTACAGTTGCAATATGGAAGCATCCCTTCAGAGGAAAAAAGCCATTATAAAACCACAATCATCAACATAAGGCTTTAGGGGCAGGGGCAGCATTTGATTCTGGTCTTAACTTTTTTATGTCAAAACACAGCAAACATCTTCATGTATCTCAGTTAGTTTACAGCTGAGAGTCTCTCAAGGGCTTGTGCATACAGCTGTATCTGAGACGTTGTGTTTGCAGACTGTTGTTATTGTTACCACTGACAGTCTCTGCTGGAGAAGACATTTTTGCAGTGTCTTTATTCAGGAAGTGCTGAGTAGCATTTTGGTATGATGGATAAACCTCTCTGACAGATCAGGAATTTTACATTTCTCCTTCTTATTGGATGTGAAGTAATAAATCAGAGCTGAGTTTTTAATATTGCTGCTTACCAAGTTGCTGACATAACTGAGCTTATGTTTTCTGATCAAATATGAGAATGATCTAATTTTAGTACTCTGACTGATATCTACTCTTGTGTTGCTTGAAACTTAATAGGAGTTAAATCTATTGTAAAGCTCTATATTCACCTAAATAAATAATCTAATTAAACTCTTGATTGTGTAAGAAATTAGTTGCCTTTTTTTCCTTGAGTAATTTCTCCAGTCATTGTACTTTTATCAGCCCCGTTACAGCAGTTTTCATCAGTTCCTATTTTTTCTACGACTAATGGAGTTCTTGAATGAATTGAGATGGGTTAAATGTTGGGAATGGAAATAGCAGTGTATACAGCAAGCCCATAGTTAGAAATTATGTTGGAACAGCTAAATGATTGTCAAAACCACACAGGTTGCTGTAAACTTCAACACCTTGTGAGCGTATATTGCTACTGTCATGGGTTGTTAGAGGTGAAGTGATTTGAAAAATCAATTTACTTCTCATTAGTTATACACTACTTCCATTTCTAGTCTAGATAATGAAAAAAAATGGATTTTACTTTCTTTAGTCCCCTTATCAGTCCCTGGAGCATTGCAGAAAATACTTGCTTGAACCCTCAGTTTGTGCTGGAACCTGGGGAAACTGAAAGGTTTCACAGGTCTATTTTCTGACAGCTAATTTTTGTGTATGCAAAGTTAGACACATCTTAAATTGATACTATTAATTAACCATTAAAACTTTAAAAAAGGGGTGGTTTAGCATGTGGTTTAATTCATGGTAATTGGTATTGATGACAACTAAGTGTGCAAAAAAGCATAAATGTGTATGGTCAAAGGCGAAACTCAGCAAACTTGGCAACCAAAAAAATATGTTCTGTAACATTTGAAAGACAAAGGTGTAAGATTAAGTAACCTATGTTTTTACAGGTTTTTAGGTTAAAAGCTATTTTTAAGTTGTCTAAACCTGATTGTCACCTTTTGTACTATGTACAAAGAACACTCCATAGCCTTACCTGGCTTCTCCTTCCCTGCTGCCAGCTCCTCTCATTGCCCCATAGCAATCAAATTGCCAACAGCTTTAACTAGACTTGCTCAGAGCCCATCAATGTTTAACTTTTTTGGAGATCACTGTTAAACAACCCTTGAGACTCTCTCTATGCTGTTGTGCATTAGATGAGTTATTTGGGTTGCACTTGCAGTCCAAATCAGCCTGGAGAATAAATAACCAAGTTCAAGAACCTAAAGTATTTTCTCTTAAAAAAAACCCAACACAATCCCTCTCTCCCTTCCTGCCAAGAAAACACAGGAGAAAAACCACCATAGAGATCCCCCCCTCCCCCCCACTCCCATTAGTTAATTTGAGGTTTGCTGCAGTGTAGGAATAAGTTTTGAAGGTTTTAATATTGGCTGTGTTTACCATAAGTAACGTTATTGTCTGGGGAAAATAAAGTAAACATTGTTTAATATAGAGAGCTAAATTTTAGATTTTGTCAGGAAACCTTAAGGCTCTTTGTTTTGTGTCATGGCTTGATTTTGCTCATTTTGTATATTCTGTGAAATCTGGCAGCCTTTGGCAGAAAAGCAGCAGCCCTAAAGTGTTAGGATCAGTGAAGATCCTAATATTCTGAAGATTTCACTGTATTTTATCCTGAAGATTTCACCATCTGCTTATAGATGATTCAATATAGTGCTATACTGACCTAATTTTACAATAGGAAAAGAAACCTATATAAATAAGGTGGGGTATGGGAAACATTATTTTGCAAATAAAAACTAATGTAATTAGTTGGCCGTTTGTTTTCATAAATAGATTAGTGACATGGCTTTGATGCTTGTTTGCATCTGAATGAGCATGTTGAATCTGAAGGTACCAATAAGGCATGTGCTGTGCTGCCCTTGTTTGTTCAGTTGTTTTGTCACATCAGCCTTCCCTGGTTCTCACTGCAAATCCCTCCCTAACGTGAAACATGTTGCCATCACCAGTGGGCTCCTTTGGTAAGAGGAGCCGTGCTCAGTGTCAGGCTGAGTCTCCTGGTCAACTTAACGGTCATTGTCATCCCCATCAGTAGGGCTGAGTGGCTAAAATTTGAGAAAAATTACAGTTTTCCAAGTCTCAAAGGAAGATATAGATTGGATTCATGGAAGCTCTGGAGAGTGTTTAGTAGTTTCAGAGGTGGAAGCCAGAGGTATGCATGGGAAAAGCCTGGCATGGGTTGTCCATCATTGATGTGACTGGAGCAGAGTTCATAAGCGGGTGTCCCTGATGTTGTCTTAGTCCTTTAAATATTAAGGATGTGTATTGTGTTGCAAATCAAAAGCATCATCATTCCTCCTTCAGAAAACAAAAAGGAAAATATTTGCAATAGAGGAAAATACCTGTCTTGCTCAGACACCCAGAGGTCTCATTTTCTTATTTTTCCTTACCGTTTTAGCTCACTAGAACTAACAAAAAGACTCCTTTGCATGAGGAGATAGGCTCAAATATAGGCTGCACCCTATATTTACACGGCCAATTGATCCACACGTGTAACAAAACTTTTCTCAGAATCTGTAATGTATTCCCAGAAGTACAGTTACATTAGAGAATCATGCTTTTAGCAGGGCTGAGTGGGCTTGGTTTGTTGTCAGATGATTGTGAGCATATAGAAGGAAAAACGGCTCATGTTTTTGTTTACTTAGAAGTACTCAATTGCAGAGTTTAAAATGAAAAGTTTTGTTATGTGTACACTGTTTAGCACAGTGCTGTGATTCACCAAAACAAAACTGTAACAAAATTTTTGAATTTTGTCTCTTTCTAGATAAGCTTTCTGTTATATTTTCAGAAGACAAGTTGTTGCTGTTTTTCCTTCTCAATCAAGTATTTTTCTTTGGAAACAATGGCAGACAGGCCCATAGTGTTTAACGGCCGCTTCCAAATCTTCTAGCACTTTGTATTTGATAAGGAAATGCAAGTATAATATGAGTAACTTTGCTGAATAGGTTGATAGCTTCACAGTAATCTAAAAAGCATGCTTACGTTAGCTGGAAAGCTCTGTATGTAATGGCCTTAAAATGTCCAGAAGAGCTGGGCATCTTCTGCTTCTCAAGTGTGAGTTAGCAAAGTCTCTTTGTGTTGTTTTAAGATTGTAATGTGCTTTTAGTGCTGAAATAGGTCTGTCTACATTGAAAACTGACAGATTGATATTCTTTATTAGTGTTGGTTGTGTAGTCTATATAAGTTATGAATAGATTGATGTGCTGTGCCTTATTCATGATTTTCATCAAATGACTTAATAAAAATATTGAGCTTTCTCAAGGCTTGCTTCTAGAATTTGTGTTTACTTTAGTCAAAAGAAGTGTAAAAGTACATTTGACTTTTGGGTCTTGTATTGTTTCCGAGACAAAAATGATGCTCCAATTTAGGATGTTCCAGAGGGTCTGCTGGTGCAGTATTAGTACATTAGAAGTGCTGGTGGTCTGCGCTCTGTAGCTTACTTGTGGGCATCTGTGAAAGTGTTGCATATGTGTCTTGCCTAAGTTTCTGGAGCAAGAGTGAGACACAGGTGGAACAAGAAGTCAGAGTTTTGACCTGGTGACTTCGCTACAGAAAATATCCGTTGATTTGGCAGCAGTTTTTTTTTTCTGTATATCAGATAGTTTCATATAATTTCTTCTACAAACCAAATCTGAGCTCCAGATGTCTCTCATGAAGGTAGAGAGAATGCATGGCTCTATTGGTCTATCACCAGCTGGACCAGCCGATCCACCTGTAATAGAGTGAACAGGCAGGTCTCTTGTTGTCCGCAGAAGTGCTCTCTTCCTGTGTGTCTTGAGTTTCTCATCTGGGATGTGGAAGGATAATGTTTCTTTTTTTTGCTTTTTTTTTGTTTTACTGGTTAAAGTTTTAAGATCTTTAGTCTGTGTCTTATGGTGCGTATGGTCCAGTATCTTGGAAATTAGATATCAATGTGCCTGCAGACCTTAAATTTTATTGTAATGTGAATGATGTCTAAATGCAATAAACTGTCCCACATACTCCATGGTGTAAGAAAGGCTATGTTTAAAGCTGCAATTTGCCACCTTTACCAATCACCTCTATTGCTCCTGTATGGTGCCATGTTCCCAAATTTGATCATGTGTTTTTAGCAGGCTGTAGATTTATTCACTGCCAGGATAGTTGGGGTCTTGTGTCATTAGCCACAGTTGATGGACAAAAGCCTGTTGAGAGTGGATTGCAAGAGGGGAAAGAACAGTAGGGTGGATTACACTGGTCACCGTTGTCTTGAGATAGCTGTGTTGAATTTCTGCCTCTACCACTGAGTTTCTTGTGTTGAGACTTAGAGATTCTGTTACACCAAACCTTTGCAGCCACCCATTAATGGTGAGTGCTGCACTTTGCCTTGAGATACCCAGGCACAAGTTCTGAATTAATGCAACAACAGCTGTTCCACTGTGGTGACAGTTTGGTGCAAAATATGCAAAAGTGCAAGATACATTAAAAAAAACTATCAAAACTATCAAGGTCTAGGTGACGTAAGCTGAAGATCCAAAATTAGCCAACACTTTTGGCACATCATTTAATCTCTCTCTGTCTCTTAATCCCTCTATGCCTCTGTTTTCTGCTGTAAACTGAAGATGCCAGTTCCACATCAGCTTTTAATGACTCAGAAGATGAAGTTGTTAGTGTTGTGAAGCAGACACTCAGTGGCTAAATAACGGAAAAGATGATGAAGAAACTGGTAGTAAACAGAGCCAAGCAGTGAGCACAGCTCAGTTTGCGACTGGCTTCGTTTGCATAAACATCCTTGCTTTTGGCATCCTCTGACTTCTTGCTGCTTCACCTCACAATCTTAATATTTAGAAGGTATTCTTAAAACTTACTTCTAGCTTCTAAAATACCAAACTCAAAACCCAAGACATTCCACCATATCGAACCACAAACTTTTTCTGTGAGTCATCAACATTTTGAGACCTCAAGCTGCAGCGCAGGTTTCTGTTGTGTGAGCTGGGCAGCGTGTGCTGGTGTGCCCTGCCTCGACCTGGCACAGGGCTCTGGAGAAGGGAATCTCTCCCATCAGTGAGGGTTCGTCATCATGTGTCAGAGTTTCACACTGTTGCTGAGAAAGCCCCTGAAGCCAGGAGGGAATACTTACTGGTAGGAAAGGTCTCTAGAGAGGAACACCTTTAGTGTCATTTCTCAGTTAGTTTTGAGACTGGTTTAAGCCATTGCTGCTGGAAGAGGAGGTAGTGTAGTGGTCCTGCCTCCTGCCCACCTCAGATGCTTGTTGTCCTTCTCACTTGTCTGTTTGCTGGCCCCACCATGGAAGAAGTAGTGGCACCCAGAGCGAGTTATGCCAGCATCATGAGTTGGCTTTTTGGGCTGGGTTGGTTGTTCCCTGATGCTGTACAGCATTGCTGGAGCTGGTGGCGGTGGCAGTGGCAGACAAGGGAGAGACAGTGCAGAGGCAGGAGTTGCCTTGAGCCTCTTGCTTGAACTCATGGTGAAACTATGTTGTAAGCCTCTATTTGCCATCTGTGAACAGCAGGCTTTTTTGAGCTTCTTTAATTGCCCAAAAACAGGTCTAGATTTTTGTGAGGATAACAAAAGGTATGTTCTCTGTTTCTTTCTTTCTTTCTGGAAGGCAAAGCTTTCTTTGCTTTGCCTTCCAGAACCCTCCTTCTGACGGATTTCCAAACTTCACAAGTGATGCAGGTTCTTAATGGATGACTTTAGGAATTTTATTGTACTGACAGCAGGAAACTGAACTGGTCTCACCTGAGACCTTAATGAAAAATAAAATACAGCACTCTCTCTAAAATTGGCATAGAACTTTCATTCAGAATGAAAAAAAATCTGCTAAGATTTAACAAGTTAATAAGGAGGTCCAGAAAACTAAACTTGATTGTAGCTGGCACTGACAGCTTTGAATATGTATAGATTTTTGCATATGCATGCTAAATATTGGGAAAAGAGAATCAGGACAATACAAAGAGAATCTGCTGGATATAGACCATGGTGAAAATAGGTGCTTTCAGAGGGACTTAAAATAACATGAAGGAGGAAGGTGTAAGAATGGTATTCCACCTAACAGAATTGCAAAGAAATACCTGCAAGAATGTTGATAAAAATAAAAGAATGGAGGAAGGAGCTTAGTTCTGCTCTTTTGATTTCAGGAAACAACAAATTTTATTTTTATGGAATAGAAAACCATTATAATTACAGTTAGATATCAGTCTTGAGCTGGAAAGGAATGGTCAAGGGTAATGTCAAAAAAATTAAATTCCTAGGGGAACAAAAAAAGCAGCAGTAAACTGGGACTTGAAAGCTATGTATAAGCCACTTTAGATTTCTTTTGGAATTCAGTGAAGTGGAAAGAGTGCACGTCGTTAATTCTGCATCACCTTTACATCTGTATCTTCTTTATTGCTAATTGAGCATGGAGTAAGAAATGCTACAGAATTTGACATTTGCTGAAGCATGAACTCCAGCATGTTAGGAAGGTCATGAAGAAAATGGTAGTTATGGAAAGAGAAACAAAAAGTAAGATTTCAGCAGTTTTTCTTTCACGTATTTCTATTACAGCAGGCAGTTGACTTTGGGATGAAACTAAGACCAGTCTTTTGAGACCAAGAACCATTACATTTTCTAAGAACCAAGCTTTCTTATATACATTTAGAAGAATATGGCTTTTTTTTAGTTTTCTGGCCTTTTTTTAAATCCTTGCATCTCAGAATCTATGTTTGGGTTACTGTGTGTATGTAAGGTAACTTTAAATGAGGGGAGGGTGTGTGTGGATGAGTGTGTGTGCATGTGTGCCTGTGTGTTTGTGTGTAAAAAATGAAAGCAACAAATGAAAAACCCAGCAGCCACCACTAATATGTAACCATCTGAAAGAAACATGTAAATAGCAATATTACAGAGAACCTTGGTTAAGAGAGCCTTCTTGCAGATTTATGGTCAACTACATCATAAATAGCTGTTTTGGAAAAGGCTTGTGGTCTCATATTTTCACAATTGACTTTTTAGGGCTTCAGAACTATGCTAGTTTGTCTGTTGACTCCTGTCAGTATTTTCAAACTTTGAAGTTTTCAGTCCACTGGGTTTTGTAGTTGTGGTAGTGTTACTACCATGTCTTATATCCAGCCCAATAAACTATCCAAGAACATTATTACAATTTAAAAATACCTTGTTCTAATTAATTCTTCTTAATAAAAATACCAGAGGAATAAATAACAAATAATGAATAATAAAGCCAGTGTTACTATGCTTGAAAGGGCTTGTGTCCCAGATACTTGCCTGCTGCTCCAGGTGAGGATTCTTATCTGTGGAAAGAATTCCCAGTCTTTAGCTGGGCACACAGGCATGCAGGACCTTGGGCAGGGAGTTCAGTAACACAGTTGTCTGTATGTTAGGTGGGAACATCTGTTTGACTCTAACCCTTTGCAGAATTGTTGAAAAGATGAGAACTGTTTTTTTTCTAACCACAATCAGTTGATACCTTCAAAACAGTCACTCATAGCCCCCCTTAATGTATTCAGGCAACTTTGCAAAAGACTCTGTTTTGAGAGTTACGTTTTTCTGTTTTGGTTTTTAATGCAGGAATTTTTCCCTTTCATTCTGTGTATTTTGAGTTTCTTCTTAAAATCAGATATTTTGATTTCATATTGCAAGCAGCTGTAAATATTTATGCTGGAAAACATAAAGGAGACTTCCTAGAGTCACACATTTTCAGACAGCTGGTTATACCAGTACAAAGTTCCTAGGCTGGTTCATTCTTTGGTAGGTTGGACTTCAGTGCTAAGCATTTTAGTTCAGTAATGGCTTATGAGATTGTGGAGAGAGAAACTGGGGCTCTTAGTTGGAAAAGTAAGATTTTCCTTGCTGTGTTAAAACAGATGAATAAACTGGACTTTAAGTTTCCAAATCACATGCATTGGGCAAAGTGCAGTCTTTCCCACCACTTGGTTAAACGTATCATAACTCAGAATATTTTCATTAAGAGGAAGGAGTGGGGAAATAAAACACCATGGCAGATTTTTTTGAGCCTTTAGTAAAGCATTTATGAGGGAAGTAGAGAAGCTCTAGTTCAGTTGGTGAGGCAGTGCTGTTTGCTTTTAAATAAAGGCTTTTTAAATGCCTTTAAAGCTCCTCTCAGAATGAGGCTGCTCAGAGAGTATGCTGGCTTAGCAATTCCTGTACAGCCTTTGGTGGCAGGCTGAAGAAGAAATGTCTTTGTAAGGACCCACAGGTTGTGAAGAGCAGGAGGATTTTGCTAAGGCAAAGTTGAAGAAGTATCCATACTCGAAAATTTAATCTTTGTCATATGCATGTGGCCAGTTCAGTAAACTGGATTTAACATCTTTGATTATCAACAGAAAGTAGAGAATGCATGTTCATATTTTAAATACCCGATGAACTTTCTTCCCCCTGAATTCCTGTGTGTCTAAAAGATAAGTTCCCAGTAAGTGCCCTTTGTAAATCCCAAGACAGGCCTCCTGAACTGAAACTGGGAAAGGTTTGGAATGAGCTGCAGGGAGGAAAAGCAGCAGTTCAGCAGGAACCCGTGGTGTAGTGTCACTACAAAACAACTGTGTGTGTGTTCCTAGTTACCTATGAAATATGTGGCTTACTCCCTGCCAGCAGGGGTAGTCATGGAATATCCAGAGAACACCGCATGATTTCCTCTGATTTTTGGCCTAATTTTGGGGGCTGGGAAGTAGGGTAAGTTAATATTAAATGGCATTGTTTTTAACTACTGAGCTCTGTTAAGTCAGATGGGAGATTGCAGGCTTGTTCTTACCCTAAAGGTTGCAGTGCAGACAGAATACAGAGCCAGGAAAAAGAAAAAAGTGTATGGAAGTGGCACTTAAAATATAATTGCTGTGGTGGTTTTGCTGTTCCATTACTGTAAGGAATCTAGCCACCCTGCTTTTTGAAGTGAAGTGCATGTCTCATACTCAGTAGATGTATGGATTTTACCTTTCTCCCTGCTGTAGGATTTCTTACAGAAAGAGGTATTTCTGTCACAGGTCCACGGAGAAAACACAATGGTGTATGTATTAATAGTGTTTAAAATACTGTATTTTATAATTTTTTTTAGCAGAATACCTAAAATACCCGGGTGTTCCTGTAATTCTCCACTGTCAAGAGGCAGAGCAAAATATGTACATGGCATAGTCTAATGCCTGGAAATCATAAAAAAGTGTAAGGGCAGTGCTTTTGTGGCCAAGAGGCAGATTAGGAACTGTGAAAATATTAAACTTTATTGCAGGAATGATTTAGTAATTTTCAAATGTATCTTTATGAAGTTTACAATGAGGACTTGCTGCATTTGTCTGAAGTATTGCATGTATTTGTTAGGAGGTGTGATAGTACCCTTTTTCGTGTTAACAGTTTATGGAACATTTAATTTTGTTTTCCCCTGGTGTTTTTTTCTTTATTTTAAACAACATACATTTCTGTAACAATAAAATATTACATTTATTTTAGAACACTGCCTACACATACATTAGTATGTTCAGAAGAGAGTTTTCCTTATGTGCTTTTTTTCCTTTTCTTTCTTAAAATTCTGAAATGGTGATGTAACTTTTGGAGCTACCAGGAGAAATTGCTGTTCTCATACCAGATGGTTTTCCTTTTGTCAGACTTATGAAATGCAGTTGGCCCTTAGTGCCCTTTCATCAAGGTCTGGTACCAGAATTGCTGCAGAACCTGGCTGCCATCCCTGTTCATGTACATGAAATCCATTGCTGCAGTGGAAGAAAGCATGCCACTTTGTCTTGTTTGGCTGCTAAAATGTGGGCCTGCTTCTCTGTTGAATGGGTCAATCTTCTCTCTCTTAGATTCATTAATTAGGCTAGAATCCCATCCTAGAGTGAGGGGGCATTGTACACAGATGGGGGCACATTCCAGAGCTCGTGGGACATTTTCATAGGCACCCAGGTGCGATGTGTGCTTGGCAAAAAACACATTTTAATTATTAATGTTTCCCCAGTATCTTATGACTTACTTCTATCATGCCTTTTGAAAAATAAATAGAGCATATTCTCCTTTAAGACTTTATTTTTTAATAGCTTTTTTTTTCTTCTTCTGTGCTTTTTTTCTTTTCTACGATTCTGCCTGCTAATGCAAGTATGACAAAAAGTCTAGTGGGCATCTAGGAAACAGAAAGATTCGTAGTGTCATCTTATTCCTGCCTCTTTTTTCCTCCTGTTTTTAAACCTGACAAACCTTTGGTACTGAGAACATCTCACAAATTTCAGTTTACTCCTTGAACAAAGTTGTAGATACAAAAAAATACAGTTAAAAAAGTTAAAATGTGTTCTTCAGTCCATATGTCTGTATATTGCTTTGAAAAGCAGAACAAGGAGTTGGCTATAGAGAAGCCAGATTTGAACAATGGTATACCTGTATGTAACGTGCTCGGGATGCAAGGACAAGTAATGGATTTTCAGTATATCTGAAAACTGACCCCATTATTTTAGGCAGTGTTTCTACAAACAATCTCCAAGATAAAACAAAAAGTGTACATATGGCTGCATTTCTCATAGGTCTGTATAAACACATTCAGGAGCAATTGAAAGTGAAAAAAAAATGGTTATTGGAAATTGGAATATTTTCCCAACTTTTACAGTAATTTTATCACTTTTGTTATTTTTTGGGGAAGGGGGAGGAGGGGGGCATGGGCAGAGCAGTTCTTGGTTTTCCCATTTGTAGAAGATTCGCATTCTAGCAGCTTTTCTTTTGAATGTTCAACGTCCATGCTTTAGCAAAACACTGACAAGATTTTCCAGTAGATCTCTTCAGTCCGAGGAAACTTGTGTGTGATAAGCAGGCTGATGTGCTCCACATGCCTCATAGCCTCCTTTCTTGCCTCACTTTGTAGCCTCAAGGGTGAAAGATAGATTGAAGCCATTAGAATATATTTTCCTGTGGACCTTAGTATTGCCTGCAGTCAAGTGGTAAAATCTTATAAATGCTGCTTGTGAATTTCTGATTTTCAGTTTGACTGCTAAACCACGATTTGCACAGCATGGCCAGTGACAGTCCTAGTTCACCAGCATTGGCTTTCTGTAGTTGTATGTATTAATTTATAAAAACTGTTAAAAAATACTTAGAAACAGGTGAGAATCTGAATATTGATTTCCTACAAGTGGGAACTATTGGTCTGAAAAGGATGTAGTGGTCAGAGTTTTCCAGAGCTGAAAGTTTCTGGTTAGCCATGTAGTTCTGCAAGGGCATTTAGAAATATGAAATATTTTAAAATCTTCTGTTATGAGGAAAAGGGAGAGAGGAGACAAAGCCTGGTGTTAAGATAACAGAAAAGGCTTAATGAGACGCACGTTTATGTGGTGGTTACCTGCAAGTAAATTGCAGTCTTACATTTCTAGGAAACACTGTCCTAAAATGTGTCTCTTGAGCCAATGTTGTAAGTAATCAGCTTTTTCTCCAAGAGGCTTTAAAAACACAATTTTGGCAACAGTAACTAAGACAGTATTTTACAGAAGAGCCCCCAGCAAATGGAAAGAAAGCTGGTAATCAGTTTTGATTAACGGATCTGCATTCTGTTATTTAAATGTTTTTATCCTGATTAGCATTTAGGCTGTATTTAAATATGCAATTTTATTTTAGCAAAATATGAGGCATGGAGAATGGAGATAATCTTTCAGATGCTAAATGCTGGGGATGTAAGGTGAAAAATGTGCACCCACCTCCCTCAGCCTTGCAAAGAGATATTGATGTGACTGATATTTTCACTTCAGTTGTGGGATTATGGAGTTTCATAATCAGATATGACTAAAGGAAGAAGTGTTTATGTCACTTAAGTTACAAAACTAAGTTTTAATTTAAGTAAGTATTGTTCATGAACTAAATGTCTCCTGGTCCTCATTTTGTTAAAGACAAAACAAGTTGAGCTGGTACAAAAGTTTGTGAGTTTTTTCTCAATATTTTAAGAATTGCCAATCTATGATAGCATCTGATCATTTCAATCTGCATTTCCATTGCTTCATATATGTGTGGAGAATAGTTACTGTTCCTTATGCTGCTCATAATGTGTTTTTTTCCATGCAAAAACACTGATTCTGACGACAGTTGTTAGGTACCAGAGATAGCGGTTTGCTTTGCCAACTCACTCTAGCTGCAAAGTTGATACTTTGCGTCCAAAGGAGCATGCGCATCTTTCTGGGTTGCAGATCCCAACTTTGTGAAAAACTGACTGATTCAACAGAAAGGTTGGCCTGCCACGTAAGCATGCCATAAAAAACGAGCATCTGACAGCTCTGTGGCTTGAAATAGTGGATCTGACACAGGCATATGGAAAATTCATGCAACAGGGATACTGTATCAAAACAATTTCTGTAGAGAGGCAAAAGAGAATCCTTTCCCTCTCTTCCTCCCCTCCTTTGCTTTCTCATGACTCTCTGTTTTTGTGTTGTTTGCTTCTTCCCTTTGCCTTTTAAATGATGCCTCTTTAAAAACTGATGTCTTACACAAGGATTGGGCTGTTCTCAAAGAATTTTTAGGTAAAGTGATTTAACTTTGAAGGGGAATATTCACACAGGGACAACATCAAGAAGGTGGGACACTTCTGAAAAGCCATGGCTCCTCATCCTCTTAATGTGACTGCCTGAAAGGAAAGACAGTGTACTGTGCTCATGCATTGGACAGGGAATTCCTGCACTGGATGACTTGACTCTTCCTTCTTCCAAAGCAAACTCAGTATCCTTTCTGTGCCTTCTGATGACACAAACCTTTTCTCTCCTCCACCTGCTGTATTTCTGTTGCATTAGGTTTGATATCCTCTGCAAGGTTTCTTATTAGTCTTCTACCTGGGCTTGTAGAGCATAGACTTATGTTTACACAGAAGGACTTCTGTTATTGAGCTGGCAGAGGTTTTGAGGACTGGGAAGGGATAGAAAGTAAACATATGAGGGCAACAAATGGAACAATCGCCCTCCTCTCATAGTGAGCAAGTCTATAACTTATAGTACTGGCTTTTTTTTTTTCATCATTTTCTTTTTTTTTCCCCTCCCCTTCTCCTTTCACATTTTTCACCAACTGTCATTGGGGTTTCTATAATTTCAGCTGCACTTCTTTCAACAGACCTTTGAAAATAAAATATTGTTGTTACAACTACCATGAAGCAAAGAAGTGAAGGCACAGGAGGATTAAGAGACGGCTTAACCAAGGTGTGTAGGCACCCATTCTCTACTAAAGCTTGAGGAGCTGTTGTGGCCAGAGTGCTTGCTGGATCATGCCTTGAAATGGTCAGTTGAGGTCATGCTGGGAAATGAAGCTGGGTCTTTCCTGGTTGGCCTGGGTAGTAGTGGTTACTGCTGACCCAGTGTTTTCCAACAGAATCCTTTCCTAAAATGTTTGAGCTCTGTGATTCTCTACGAGAGCCACCCACTCATGTATTTGTGCCTACCACTACAGGGTATAGATTAATGAAATAGAGATGTGTTTGTCCAGGGGCCCTTGCCTTCACTGCCTGTGGGACATGACTGAACAGCATCACCAGCTGCCCAGTCTGCACTTTCCTCTTATGAGTTTTATCTGAGGGAAGCTCTCTGTGGTGAATGAGTTACTGAAATGAAGTGCCTGAAGACACAATTAGACTTTCATTCATCCTGAGAAGTAATTAACATCTGGATATCTTGCTGCTGAGAATGAATTTCCTTCAGTAGTGGCCAAGTCCTTTCCTATGTCCCTGCAACTGTGTTTGTGTCTTCCGTTCAGCTGGGCTGTTGCAGTGAATATGGCAGGTGTGCTGCTGAACATGAAGATCTTTGTGTAGAGCAAGCCTGTGCAGGGGACTAGGGCACATACTCTTGATTTTGAAGCACCAGCAGGTTCAGTGGAGCCTGGCCCCAGTTGTGTACAGGCTGTGGAATTCTCATCTCTATGCAACCTCCGTGAAGCAGCTGACTTCATGCCTGTGGAACTGCACTAGCCTAGGAACCATAAAACATGAATCACAGGAATGACATCCTCATGGGAAGATAGAGGGAATAGACTTTTAGTTGCCCAGAGGGAGGTAAACTTACTCTCCACTACTGTGTGCCCATGAGTGCTGAGGACCCTGGTGTTATGCTGCATCGACATGGGTTTATCCTTTATGTCTGGCCATGTGAGAAAAATGTGTTTGGTAAATTAATTTTAAAAAGCCTGGTTCGTTCATTCTGCTTCATATGTAAATCCCAATGTTAGAACTGCAGATCTGCTTACTTAGTGTTTAGAAGTTGTAGAGGACTAATGATGCTGCAGCTTGTGTGCGTGAAGCCACACTGCTGCTTTTTGTGTCGTGTCAATTTTTTTGTCGTGTTCAAATCATCCAGGAGTCTGCCAACGCATGGAGAAAGGGATGTTTCACTCCTGGTAAGTTGCTTCTTTGGTCCCTTGTGAAACTGCTGGACCCACACATTGCTTAGCTTCTTTTGGAGCTCTTGCTAGTTATTCTAAATATTCATTAAAATAACAATGCAGCCTTCTAAGTAAAAAGCTCATTGGAAAAACACATGAGCATTTTCCAGAAGCAAATCCAATCGCCTCACCCATTTTCTTCAGAAACTGGAGCTGAGGCATTGCTACAGAAATGCTCTTCTGAGTAATGGTGGTTGCTTCATCCCCTTCCTAATAACTTCCTGTGGCGATGAAGTACAGAAATACTTCCAGGCTCAGTGTCAAAAGCCTCCATACAGTCACCAAAAAAAGTAGTTTGCAGTTAAGTGGATAAATACATTTTCAAAGAAAAGTTTTGTCCATAACTGTCCTTATCTGACACTAATGGTGGAGCATGCAGCTGACAGATGGGGGTAAATATTCCAATATTCCAGCTGAGTCATCTTTGCTTCTTCCTGATAATGTCTTTCTATTCATGATTAATGCCCATGGAGATATTTTTAGACATTATTTGCTCTTTTCCTTTTTCTCAATAAAAATTAGGTATCTTACCTTAAAAATGAAATTAAAATAACATATTTGAGCAACTGAGACAAGAATTAGAAATCAGGAAAGCAGATTTGTGGGTTTTTATTAAATATTCATTCATTTTACATATGTACTCCTGTCCTGTATCGGGCCAAGTCTTTTTCTCTGCAGAAAATGAGAAGCATGTACTCATGTCAAGAGTGTAATTCATAGTTATTTTCAGCAGGTGCTTAAAAACATTTGTAAATTCCAGCTTATAACTGAGCAATTCACCCTCCACCCCCTGTATGTAAATTTGTAACAGAGAATTCAACAAGGGGTTTGAGTGTATAAATGATACCTTTATTTTCAGTGTGGAATTCCCATTGAGAGGCCAGGCCTAAAAATACCAAATGTTTCCACAAACAATTCCTGCACACTGCATATTGAGCAATACAGCTACAACCAAGGGGCAAGCTTCTGCTGACAGTTGAATGCAGGAGTACAAACTGAGTTAGGTTATATATAGTTTCTATTACTGGTCATAAGCTCTTACCAGAAATCCAGATGTGCTTGAATCATGCAGCAGATTAATGACACAAAATGTCTGTGGGTGCAGGATGAAGGCTCCTTTTGTGTACCAGAGAGGATACTGTAATTTCCAGTTAATGACTTCAAATATCTTACAGAATGCAAAGGAGCAAGTTAAGGCATGTAAACAGAAGTTGCCAGACTTTTTATCAAGGTAATTGCACGATATTTAATTGTGTGACTTGATTTAAAGAAATAATTTTGTATTAGTGCTGCCCTTTTCTAATGGAATGTTTTAATAAATAAATATTTTAAAAAGAAAGCCCCCCTCCAAAAAAAAACACCTCAAAACATTCTCAGTAAGTAAAAGGGAAATTCAAAAGGGAAAAGCCAGAGGGAGTAGAGGAACCTTACAGGGCAGACAATGTATCTTCTAAATAGTAGAAAATCTTGTAACCCAAAATGCTTTGGTTTTGGGATGTTTAAATATAGCATATTTTTGAGTGGTTGCTAATTTGAAATGTTAAGTTCTGCATGGAAGTTAGTAAGCTTACGAGTCTGGATGTTTCTCAGTGCTCATGTCCAGTAGATAAACAGGCATGTTTGTGCAACATCAAAACCATTGATTTTTTTTTTTCCTGCTTCTGCCATACTGTATGTTCCTTGGGGAAAATCCTGGTTCAGTGATTGTGGAATTTCATGTCACAGTGTGCTCTCTCCAGATTAAATCCCAGCAGAAGCAGGTGAGTGGCACAGGGAATCTGTTGTAGCTGCCTGCAGCAGGTACAAGTTTTCTTGTTGCTCAGGGTTTACTCACATTTACTTATTTATTTGGCAAAGAAGTTGATTAGGGTCAGGATGTCACTGGATTGGTTTCACCAGTATCTCTGTAAGAATGGTTTAAAGTACAATATGTAATTGGAAGGAATGTGGGAGAGGTCAGCAGCCCTTGTGGAGTTTTTGTCTGGATTTTTGACACAGTTGATACAGTTTCACCCCTGAAAGTGAACAAAAGATCCTTGTAGACCTGTCAGCACTGCCCTTTGGCACTCAGATCAGTCACTGTGTCACAGAGTCAGCTCAGGACTGTAATTTTCACTCCAACAAATCCGGTTCAAAACTAGCATTGGGCACTACTTACACCAGCAGCTGTTTTAGCCCAACATGTGCCCATGAGTAGCTGTATTTTTCAGTCTGTATTTAAAGTCTAAGCTGTTAATAATGGTTGAACTCTGCCTAAGCTTATTTTCAGGATTTTTTTTGGCAGAGTATTTTAATTATTGTCATAGACTGGGATGGGCTGCATGTTTCCTCTGTGTTGTGAAGCTTTCACATAGTGACTTTTTGCATACCTTAACTTCTGTAGAAATACACCTTTGAGAAAAGGGTAACATTTGTACCAAATTTTCTGCTTCCTTTGGAAATACAGGAAAAGGAAAACATGTTTCCTGTTAGTGACTGTTTTAATTTGTATTTCTGTTTACATGAGAATACATCCCAAATGTACAGAGAACGATTTGTTTCAGGGTGCTGTTAACCTGAGAACTTTCAGGAGTTTTTTTTTGGTTTTTTGTTCCTGGCAGTAGGATTACATTCACTGTTTCTCCAATTTTGAATCTAATTTCTAAACATTATGGGAATTGTAATGTAGTCATCTCCATGAAATGTCATATTATGAACACTTCCAGGTTTTTTTGAGTTGTTTTTTTTAACCAACAGCTGGGCTGGGCTGGGTATGAGTGGGGCTATTTAGCCAGAGGCACTGGTGGCTGTGTTGGGCATGGTTAGGTACCCTTTAGACTTTGATCACTGTAATTCTTAATGGTACTGGGTGTAATTCTGATAAAACTTCCTGAAAATAGCCAAACGTTTGTGCATGGGTTGTTTATTTTTGTTTGGTTTTTTGTTGTTGTTTTTTGTTTCTTGGGGTTTTTTGTAGAGATAATAAGGATGGGTATTTTGTTGTTCCTAAGGCAAGCACAGTATCAGTACAGAAGTGTTTTCTCTTGGGACATCAGAATTGAGTCTGGTTTTTCTATATGCATACTTAATCCTTCTAGGTTTGTAATATTCTCTGGAATTCCTGGTTTTCTGCAAACAGCTTTATTATTAGATACGTGTTTTCTGAAGTCTCCATTTAGGTTACCTTCAATATGCTGATGATCTTGAGCTCACACCTAGCAACCAGACAGCCCAGGTCAGATATATACATATGTGGGGGAAAGGAGAAGTGGACAGAGAACAGGGGTAGAACAAGGGGTCACGGAGGAATCAGAACTATGTAATTTACTTACCTCTATGGGAAATGTCTACATCTAGTTATGAAGGAAACTTTCTTAGATGTTTCATCAAACTTATTTTTTCTATTTGCCTGAAGTAAAGATATTGGAGAGAGATAAGACATTACAACAGGCTGTGGTGGAGATTCTCATAGGAGTATAGCTTTTCCTGTTCCAGAGAAGATTGTTTTTTAAATTACTGATATGCTGTGAAAATAGGTAGAAGAAAAGGTAAGAATGAGGATAGATGGTTGGCAAAATAGATAGATGATAGATGGCAAAAAACACCCAACAAAATTAGATCCAGATGGAGGAAGTGGGATCTATGTTCTTGAGCTGTGCAAAGGCTGCCCTACATTTATTCCTCTTTCCCATTATTTTCAGCACAATGTGAGGAACTCTATGCTATATTTATGTATTGGAACTGAAAGTAAGAAAGTAGTAATGAGTCTGTTGTCAGCATGTTGTGCTTTCTTTAATTTACAGCATCATCACTGTGCTGTGCTGCCATAAAGGAGAGAATATAGCCTTTGTCCCCGCTCAGCGCTAGCGGAACCGAGAGTGATGCATGCAGTTGGCAAGGGCTGCAGCAAGAGAATCCCCATTCATCGCTGCCATCAGAGCAGTTTGGTTTAGCTGTGTTACATAAGCCATTTGTGGTATAACTCAGGACCTTACACAGAATAATATTGGGCATGGATATCCAGCTGTTGTGCGAGATACTGAGAAAGGAATAAAGGTACCTTATTGCAGTCGGGGGCTGGGGCATGCCTTCAGAAGCTCATTGAATTGAAGTATTGCGACCTATTCCCTTGGCAAACATCACATGACAAGTGCTAGAAGTTTTATTGAGCTACTGCACTAGACATCCTTCTTGCACAAAAAATACTCAGTTTTACCCTTCGTGAACTTAATGCCAATCCATGTGATTTTGTGACCAGACTGGTAAGGGAAAGCTTTTTCTGAAAATACTGCCTGAGTTACCAAACTCATGCTATAAGGCTGATGCAAGGCTGTAGGAACTACAAAACACATAATATTTTCGTCACTGAGCTCTGAAAAGTTAATGAAGTTATTGCCATTAGCTATTGGGCTTCCTGAAGGTAAATCCACCTGCCTTTTGTAGTTAGTATTCTGCCCAAGATTATGCAAAATAATATTATTAAGTAGAATGTTTCGGCTTATCCTGGAAAGAAGGAAAAGAGCTGCTGAAATACATCAGAGGTTGGCGATGGTGAAAATACTGCCTTGCCATCCCAAATATTATCTGATGAAGTAAGATGCTGTATAAAATTCTCTTCAATTAAAGTGATGGTTCTCAGTGTTTTCTTTTGGATGGCTAAATAAGTGAAATCAGACATTTCCCAGAGTCATGGATTGTCTTTGTCTTTGCCTTTGTTTTGTCTGCCCTGTGCCAGGGAGGCACTGGACATTGCCTGCTTGGCAAAAAGTCTTGCTTTTCCTGGCATTTGATATCACTACTCCTCAGTGTGACCTTGCAAAGTGACTAGAGATGCTGGAGAAACTTTGGGCAAAAACTAGTTTTGCTTCAGCCAGGTGGTGGTTTAATTACTCAGCACAAACAAAAGCATAAACCAAATTACACAAAGACTGTTGCTATATATTCTATTCAACCTGTTTCTTTATGATTTTGACCAAGGTGTTTTATAGCTACAAAAATGTGAGAATCCACCTCTGTGCGGGTGTCTTTTGCCTTTATAATGTCCCTTCCTAAGGGGAAGTCTTTCCTAGAATAAAGAAAGAAAATTTCAGATCATGTTTATGTTGATTTTTTAAAGCTCCTTTTTTCCTATTTTGTCTTCAGTTATGTGGCAACCAAGATGCTGATCCTGTCATATCCTTAAGTCCTATTTGGGAACAGGTCTTGATGCTGAACAGCATCCTTAAAATTCCTGTGTTTTACCTTATAATAATTCACTTACATCATGCACTGGAAGCACTTTATTGTATCATGTAGCACTTTGTCTTCTAGAACAGCAACACTTCATTGTGATTATGTATGACATTAACATGAGCTATTACTTTTACTTGGGGACCAAACCTGATGCATTAAATCAATGACAGACTTGGGCTTGTGGGGTGGGGTGATACTTCTAAATAGTCTTCAGCTACTAGCCTGTTCTACAGTTAGTGATCTTTGGGGGCTCTGGCCATCACAGTGATGAATTACTGAGAATAATTGGAGAGTCTATTGTAACTAGAAATTTTGGTATTCATAAATATATATGGGCAGGAAGTGCTGATAAAAATTCTAAGAAAATTTTCATGGTTTTGGGACCTTCTTTCACTGGACTGTAAAATTGAAAATAACCAGTTTAATCATTTTATTAGAAGGCAGCATACATTCCTTATGTGTATAACCACATCTTCTGTAATTGGACAAGGAAAAAAAAAAAAAAGTTTTGGTTTGGTTTTATTTAAAAATGAAATTGAATTTAAAGGATGTATAAATGTAAAGTTAGGGAATGTTCCAGTTCTGGAACAAAACCAAATGCTCTGTGTCTGTTCAAATTTACCAATTTTTTTAAATAGAATAATTAATCAAGAATAGCTCCTAGCTGTGCTTAGCTAGGCTTTGAGTGTACAAATGCTCTCTGTGTCTTATTTGAGTTCCTGAGGAGGCAATGCTCAAGTATTATTTAAGTGTTGGGTTTCAGGCTGAATGTTTTCTCTCTGCTTGTTTTGCAAGCACCTAAAATTACTGTAACTGAGAGAAGGGGAAAAAGTGTAGTTTGTGCTTTCGCTAACAATATGTATGTAATCAGCACCTCCTGGTTAATGAATTAGTTGGCTGTTTCTTTCATACAGCAGTAGCAGGGAAAACTGCTGGGATAATCAGCAAGTGTTGGCAGAGGGATTCAGCAATGTATATATCAGTTAATATTTCCTTTAAATAGTTTTCAAGTAAACTAGATCAAAATTTTGAATGGGCCCCCTAAGTGTCTAAATATTTTTCAGGAGCTGAGGCAAATACAATATTATAAACGTGCAGTATTTAATTACTTTCTTAAACCTTAGGGAAGCGCAAGAATGGTTTTATTCCCCTTTCACAGTGCAATCACAGTTTGCAGAATAAACTCCTAATTTTGAATTTAAAACGTTGAACATAATTGCAGGTTTTGCTTGGTTTTTTTAATAACCCAAAAAGGCCTCCTTATAATGTCAATATAAATAGCTTTTTATTCTTAAATGATGATAAAAATATGTTCTTCAGATATCTTTTGCAATTGCAATGTATTAAATACCTTAGGCTCAACCATGCGTGCAGAAGTCCTGTTAAAATTTAGAGTTCAGTGCTTAAAGCCATTCCAGAACTCAAGTGTTAGGAAGTAGATGCATCAGCAGAGAACAAATTTACCTCTGGTGATGGCTACCAAACCTGTGCCCTCAACAGCATTATGTTCCAGCATCCAGACTTGTCTTCAAACGTTGTCTCTTACCAGTTGGACTGACAAACAAACCAAAGTGGGCACAGGGCCATTCCCTGAGAAGAGAGGGCAGTGCATGGATGACCACCAAGTGATGACCATCTTTTCCTCACAGTGAGGGGAGCAGTAGCACAGAATGGTTGTGGTTGAGGGGAGGCTCTGCCTTCAGCCTCCTCTGGTGCCTGTCTCCCCAGCCCCGTGATGTTCTTCAACACAGATCTGCTTCTGACTAACTCCATGCTTTGGGAGTGAAGCACTGGTGAGGAAGGAAGCCATACAGCTCCTAGGACAGACTGGAATTGAGTACTGCAGGGGAACAGCCCTCTGGAGGGAGTGTTTGCAGGGGATGTTTGACATGAGCTTCCTCTTATTATCTGCATTTAGACATACTGCTGCTGATGGTGGGGATTTGGGGGCTTTTTGAAGGTATTCTATGGTTGTTCAGGTTTTTTTTGGTTTGGTTTTGTTTTGTCTTTTGTTTTGGCTTATTTAACAGAACCAACAGTATCTTTTTATTTAAAAGAAAAATGCTGTAAGCTTAAGATAAGATTCTTTCATCTTGGCTATAACAAAACAGCCAAACAGACAGCTTGGAATGGGTGTGTTTTTCCCAATTAGCGAGCCTCATTGCCACAGTGGTCTTGTAGAGTTTATTTGCTGTACATGAATGTGAAGTACAGATTCCTTGCTCAGTGATGGTAGCTGCCACCCAAGGACATCAGTGCTGGGGAGTAGGGACTTTTTCTGGGCTTGCACCCAAGCCAGGTGCCATGTAGGGAGGCTGATCCCTGTCCAAACAGGGAGCCAGGCTTTGTGAAGTGCAGAAGGGTTTGCTGACTGTCCCTTTTGGGAGTATCCAAGACCTCTGTTGCTTCATGTGTGAAGGTAATTTAAATAATTTTAGCCTGACCTTGGGGATTGCTGTGCCACTTCCTGCTGGGTGGCAGTGACCAGGTCTCAGTGTGTTCTGGTGATTTGGTGTGACCACTTTCCTTCCCTACTTTATTGGTGAGCCAGTGAAAACTCTTTTTTTTTTCGGTTTAACAACCCTACTCTAAGGTAGGGTTTAAACCTTCTTCTCTAAGAGGTTTGGTAGCAAAATAGTAAATTACAACAGTATTTTTGTCAAATGTCCAGCAAAAATAAGTTTCTGGAAGGACTCAGAATTGTGGGAAGGTGTTTTGCAAATGTCATTTTCTAGTACATACAACAGGAGGAAACCATGGTATGTATTTTGCCTTTAGAAATAAGAGCAATTTAAGCTACGAATAATTGTAGAAGCTGGGATCACCAAGATAATAAAAATGGTCCACACAAATGACTTAAAATTTTTGTGTCTGACTGTGTTTATACTTTTCTCATGTCTAGAGGCTGCCAAATTCTAGATGCTGTCTTTCCTGGGAACTAACCAATGCTCTCTTGCACGATTTTCACTTCCTCTTATGTCTATATTTGAAAAAGCATATGTGTAGTCCCTAAATGAATATAGTGGTTAACAAGCTATGGATGAAAACCCACAAAACATTTCTGCTAAAGCAAGTTTCATACTGCTTAATGGAAAACAAATACCAAAACAACTAAACCAGGGATGTTGCTATACATGCACATATTTCACATATGAGAAAAGTTGAAGGAAAAAAATCCCCTTCTGAGTTTTTCTTGGGCATGCTTCTTCCCTGCTGGAGTTAAATTACTGTAACTCTGGGGGCAGAAATTGGTTCTTCAGTACATATTTATGTTTTCCCTGGTAGGGCAGGACATGCTATATAGCAGAAACGACTAGTTACTGTCATTACATGAGTAATAGCTTCATCCTTCTTAGCTCCTGAGGAAGGAATCCTTTACGTCCAAAGGAAGTAGAGCCAGCAGCATCCCCCTAAAGCAGCACTGTTAACTCATTCTGTAGTGAACAGTGTTTCTGTTGTTCTGAAAAGAAAAGAGGCCATGCAGAATTCTCAAGCCTTCTATGATGTGTCTTGTGTGCAAGCGATGGGACGTGCATGATGCTGGAGAGGCTTGGGGAAGGACTGCAGTGCGTGGGGAAAACCCCTCCTTGCAGGTAGTGAGTGCATCACCCCCGGCTGAGGGGTGACCTTGGGGGCAGGTGGGGAATGAACCATGGCTGGGATAGAGCAGATCTTTATGCATTTTTCAACAGCAGATTGCCACAGGTACATGGAGCTTTGTTACCCAACCCACGGAATTTGGAAGCTCATTCAGGTAGTGACTGCTGGACTTGAACGCAGCATGAAATTAGAGGTTTTATTACAAAACACTAAAGCTTAGTAGTGTTCTTACCATTGGATGCTCAGTCTTCAGCCAAAGCTTCCTGAAGCTTGCTTATTTTATTAGATTTTTTAAAAATTTAAAAGTAACTTAAAATGTATTTACTTTCCTTCTTTCATCTGGTGACTCACATTAGTTTTTTCCACATGACTGCTCTGCTGAGAAGGTTAGGAACCTAAGAAGTAAAACTGAGATTTCTGTAACTTTCTGCTTCCTTTATCAAATCCCATAAGAAATTATCAAACACTGGTAAGGTTTATGATGTCATTAGAGCCTTTTATAACTGCCTAATGCTCCAAATAGAAGAAAAAACTTGGTTATAACATGTTGTGTAACCAAGCACTCTGGTCTTCAAAAACAGAATTTAAACCCCATATTTTTTCAAATTACCTTTCAAGTGCCTATATAAATACAGTCAGTTCTGGTGAAATCAGTGAAAGTTGGTAAATGGGCAGCACTTTCTCTGATACGAACGACAGCTTTGTTTTGTTTTTCCTTAATTTTGGTTCTCAGTTTCCAAATAGTTTGCTGATACTAGTGCACTTAGTATTGGAAAAAGGAGGTAGCTTCCATATTAGTTACCTGGTTTTGGTAAAGCAGCTGTTGTAGAATGTCCTCCCTTCTGCCAGGGTTTAGTCCGTGAAGTGTTTAAGAAAACAGCCTTGCACATGCATGCCCATCTAAGTTTTTTTTTAGTTAACTGCTGTGGGAAACAGTGGTTTTCTGATGAACTTTATACAAACCAGGAATAAGTGGCCTTTCTCATTTGCTGTAGGTGAACTTGCTGTAGCAGCGGGGTTGGGCTAGTCCCTTCCAACCCCAACCATTCTGTGATTTCAAAAGGAGTAGAGGAGTGGCTGCTGGGTACTTTCCAAATGAGTGCAGCGTGACATCGGTGGCCCACACGAACCTCACTCAGGCCAGCTGTTGGTACCCTGTCAGTGAAGCCAGATCTGCCATGGCCTTGCATGAGGCTTTGGCTTCTCCAGAAAAAAAAGGAGGATGAATAGAAGTACAACATAAACTTTCTTTTTATTTTCCTTGAAGTTCAGAGAACGTGTGCATGTGGTTTTTTTATATATATATATATAAATAGTGAAACAAAGCCCAACAATCCTAATGGATGTGCATGGGAGAAAAATAGACTTTTCAGATAAGTGGTCCTGGCTATACCACATAAGTGTCTGCCCAGTAATGGTTCTGATAATTTTCTGTTAAAAGCTACTGTAGTTAAACTCAACAGTTGCTTTGCATGAGATGTGACTCCAGAACAGGTTGCTGAAACTTAGTTATGCATGTGCTGTGGACAAGGCTGTGCTAAGGCAAGCATGTGTAAGTAATATTAATACTGTTGTTACCAAGGTGCTCTGCTCTGCCTGGATTGTTTTCTCGGAGAGCTTCAGTTCTTAATATGCTGCCAACTTCTGCGTTGTGGTAGAAGGAAAATATACTACAAATAGTAGTTTTGTATGTTTCAATAAGTGGTACTTAAGATTTTTGTGTGATCTTATTAAAATCCTACATATGGAAGAGCAGTGTTGCCTTGCAGTGTCTGGAGTGGGGATCTATGCAGAGCAAATCCCATGATGGTTTTGGTTATTTAGAATGTTCTACACATGCACACTGAGTTTTTTCTTCCTGAAAAGAGGGGAAATCCCCACTCATTGAAACAATTTGTCTTCCAGATTGGATGAAAAAACCATGGGTTTTTGTAGTGGGCTAAAATCCTGCAAAATTTCAGCACTGTATTTTTTACAGTAATCCCAAGATTGTTTGTTCAGCTGCTTTCATTCAGTGTA
Source organism: Peucedramus taeniatus (assembly GCA_013400575.1). Taxonomy (NCBI): domain Eukaryota; kingdom Metazoa; phylum Chordata; class Aves; order Passeriformes; family Fringillidae; genus Peucedramus; species Peucedramus taeniatus. Next base: position 29,165 of record WBNO01007769.1, read on the forward strand.
GCACTTAATGAGAGTATTTTTAAAAAAGAGAGGTGGTTAGAGCACGGAACTTTTTTTTTTTTTTAAAGTTCTTTGACATATACTTGTTCTTTCGTATCCCTTTCCACATGCACATTGTGTGTGTGTGTAAAGGAGTGCGTGAGAGGCACTCCCAGGAGGGATGTCAACAATTTGTGCTCCTGAGTCAGCAGAAGTTGCTGGAAAAAGGACAGAAGTGTAGTAACTGCTGCTGCGAATGCTGCGCTTTGCGTTGTGTTGCCTGATCCTGATTATGGGTCTTAAGCCCCTACTGACAGCCACAATCCCCTTGTTTATGAATCTGTTTCTAAATGCTTTCTTTCAGAGAGTCACACAGCTATGACTGCACCCTGGTTTGTTTCAACATTTCCTCATTAGCCTGAAGGGAACTCTCTAAAACCTGCTACCCCACGCTGCTTCTACCTTCAGCAGGAAAGGGGATGGTTTCACAGTCCTGTGCAAGGGCCAGAGGCTGGGGTGGATTTGGGAGGCAGGAGGGAAATGCACTCTATGGTGGCTGCAAAACCATGTTGTCAAATATCAGCTATATTCCTTTATCATTTCTGATCCAACTATTACTGACATGGCCAAGAACTGGGTTGAAATCATATGGGACTCTGAGAACTTTATATCCCTTTAGGTCTTTCACCTTGGGCTACTTCAAACCAGAATGCAAAAATTCAATTGAAATATATTGTTCAATTTAGTGTATCTTCCACCCATAATGTGGTCTCTTGGTTAGGGATTTGGGGTTGCTTTTTTGTTTGTTTGGTTGGTTTTTTTAAAGTAGCTAACCACATGAATCCACAAAGCAGTGCACCTAATAATCCTACTTTGCTTCTGTCCTTGAGCATGTGCACTGCTACAAATGGGATAGTCACCTGTAGAATTGACCTGTGCTTCGTCTTTTGAGGCCCATACATTGGTGACTACATTATTTGATGTTTACCCTGTTCTGTGATCAGTGTTAAAATTTGAGTTGCACAGTTTGCAGAAAGGCTGAATAACTACTGTTTCCATGTTATTTTGTTCGAAATAATTCAAAAAGATGCTTATACAAAGCTGTGGGTGCTCTCCTGCATAATTAATACTACAACAAAACCATGGCAGCATTAAAATGAATAGTCAAAAAGGAGCCCTGCCTGTCTGCTACCTACAGAGAAAATTCTGTCCTACCTTTTTATTGCTCTGGAAAGGTCTCTACACCACCAGTTTAAAATAGATAGCTTTTGCTGAAGTCCCTCAGTTGAAATTTAAGGAAGGGTGAAAAAAACAGGAGCAAAGAGCTGACATGCCCCTGGAGAGCTCAAAGAAAGGAGCAGTGGATGCAAAGTGAAATCAAATCTTTGCTCTCGGGAAGGTGGGATCTGTGTCCATCGGATTTCATAAAGATACCGATGCGTATCGGTAGGGTTTGAGCCATGTGTGGAGCTGGGTGCTATAAGGCAAGTCTTGGCATCTCTCTGGTGAGTAAGCCACCAACTTTTCCTGATTTTTCTTGTAGAAGAACCCAACATGAGCTCCCAAGTGTGGCTGAATTGTGATTTTTTTTTTTTTTTACTGGTACATGAAGTCCCTTTGATGCTGAAAGTTAAGTTGAAAGTTAACAATGATTCCTTTGTAGCAGTCCCTTTTGAAGTAGACAGTCTTATTGCTACAAGAAAACACTACGCAGAGGGGTAAATTCTGTTTTCAAGTCTGTATTTTATATTAAACTATTCCACTGAATATGTAAGTATCCCTGTCCTTGCTTGATTTCTTTTCCTTCAAATAATCAGCAGCCTTTGGCATTTCACACCCTTCTTGCAGTAATTTTCAGTAATTTCTTCCTGAGTGCTGATACTTGGTTCTGTCTTAGCTATTTGATACTTAAGTTTCTCAGAAAGCTTTTACATCTGTATTCACTACTCAGAAACTGTTTGGCTGCTTTTTTGAAGTTCACATCTTAATTCCTATCACAACATTTCCTAAACTATATCACTTTCTTTTCTTTTTTTTTTTTTTTTTGATAGAAAACCACTGGTGTTCTCAGCTGTGGCTGTGCTGCCATATCCAGCAGGTTCATGGCAGGGCTGTGACCTGATGAGAAGCTCTTTCCCAGGCTGGTCTGAGAATACCAGTAATGGTGCTGGTTGCCTGTCCTAAACAAAGTTTAGCACCAAGCATATGGGAAACACCCAGGCCATGCAAACGCAGCCGCCTTGGGACCGTCACAAGCTGCATTGCCTCATGTCATGCAGAGCTGTTGTCGGTTATTAAAGGCATCCATGCTCTCATGCTGGCAGCCTACCAGACCTATCTTCTTCCAACTGAGCCTCAAGGCTTATTGTATCAGAGTTCAAGAGAGACATGCCTGCCCTAGCTGTGTGCTGATAGTGTCAGTCAGACGGGTGATGTGGGGTAACTGGCCACTCTTGATCACGTATTTTGTGCCTGATTTAAGGGCCCCAGTAGATCCTAGCTCATGGGAACAATGCGTGTGGCTGCCACTGGGCAACGGGGTTGAAACCTCAGCCTGATGACAGTCAGAAGAGGTACTGTTTGCTGGGTCCCCACAGTTGGACCCATGACGGTGATACACCAAGAACTTGTAATGAATCCTGTGAGTCATTCCATCGTTGCTTGACATCTCCATTTCCTACACCCTAGTGCTCAGAGGGAGCCCCATCACTACCCCCAGTGACTCCTTAGTTCTTGAGCTTCATTCTCCATCTCTGTGTGGTCTGGGCAGGCAAGACACTTGTAGGAAAGAACCTTGATTTGGACCACCACATTGAAATCCATCCTGGAGAACCAGTATTAGCATGGAGTGAGAGCCATTCTGTCATCATCTTCCATGAAGTAACTGCAAAGTTGTGTCATAAAGAATGGGAAGTTCTGATCATCACGGCAAAACATGCTGTGTGACAGACAGCCTTGCTTAGAGGTTTGTATCTTAGGGATTGTGTTGAATCATACAGTTGATAACCTAAATGTAAATAATAGTTGATGCATGTTAAAATTTGAATTTCATTAGCTGGAGGTTTCTAGATTTGAACAAATGAATTCTTTTTTCATGTGATGCTGTAACATGCTTAATAGCTTTGACAAAGAGTGTTTCTCCTGATACAGAGATAGCAGATAAGAATAAGCAAGCAGACAAGGTTATGCAGCAAGGGCATATTTTAATCATCTTTGTTTTGGAGAAGACAGGCCAGAGTAAGTTACCTCTTAGGAACAATCTACTTCACTGATACTTTGCTTCAACAGATTGACATCATTTCAGGAAAGAAAATAACTGTTTGCTATTCCTGTCATAGACTTCTTTCAATCACTGCGACAGATGTTTTAAGCATGTTTTTCCTCTGTTAGGTTTCTTTAGTAGTAAAAATACTGCAGTCTAAATATAGTTTAAATTGGTTGAGGTACCTTGTTTGAATATGACTCAAAATTGCGTTATACCTGGTTTAAATCAGGGTGTAATAGGGCAAAACCATTTGAAAGTCTAGTTAAGATAATTTCAAGCCCAGGTATGAATTCTTATTCAATCATATTTAAAGTGAAATGATATCTTTTTCTAATATATCTTGCAATCCAGTTTAGGATGAACCTGGATAACATAGTGAACTTCCCTCCCCCTGCTCATTATTTGGAATTACCTAAGACAAAAAATGGGAGAAATACTTAGTTAAATAGTTCTTTTTTCCTGTATCTGCAGTGTTGTCTTTTGTGGCAGCTGAATGTTCTACATCAGGATACACAGATTCCGTTATCCTTTTTTTTCAATGAGATGGGGTTTTGCGCTCAGAAACAATTGAGGTGGCTGAGATTAGAGAGAGAACCAGTACACATGCACAAGATACCCATTGCTATGAACAGGCAAAACGAGGCCAAGATCTTTTAAAAGGCTTGGGCCTGTTTATTAACACTGAGAACAACAGAGGACGAGGCCCCAGGGTAAGCCTAGGGCCTGCGGGACAAGCCAGAGGTACTCTGTAACAAGGTGTTTCTCCAGACACAAGGTACCCTTGAAAGACCCCAGGTGCTCTGCACCCAGGCTTTTTAAAGTCTCTTGGGGTTGCTCGATTGGTGTGTTCTGGATCCTCTTGCCAATTGGTCCTTTTCTTGGTCACTGATAGGTGTATAAAATGGTGCAGTTCTGACCAGTCATTTTGGAATACAGCAATCTTATTGGGTGGCTCAATCTCCAATAGTAGTTCAAGTTGGTCATCACCTTATAATGTAACTTTTTTAGAAGATCCTTACTATTGCACTTTATTAGTATCCCCCCTTCTCTGTTTAGTATCCCTATTCATATTTAGATAACTGTAATTTAAGTCATTAACTTATTATATTAATTAGATAAACACTTATTATATTAATTAACAATATACTATAATCTATTATAATAATCAGCTATTAATAACTCTGCTTACAAAAGTGAATTCATTTATAACACCCATTATTCCTTTGGGGACTTTGGAAGCTGAGAAGGCTACGGTCTTTATGAGCCCTCCCTTTCCTCTGCCAGTGAGTTCCAGTTCAAAGCTCTTTTCTATCATCTTTCCTGCTCACTTGCTTCTGGGAGAGCTAACAGGATGATACAGGCTGAGTTCTGCTGAACCTGATGGTGGTAAATAGCTCCTCCTTTTCATTCTCCCTCTCATTTTGTACCTAGATGATTGGTTGCTGCTCATGTGGCCCACTTTTTGAGACCACTGGGTTGGGAGCACAGCTTCCTGCCTGGAACTGAATAATGGTGGTGTGACAGTAACTGCATTGGTGTGCATCCCTTCCAAGTGCAATTCCAATCAGTGATGTTGACTGGGGGAATGCTCTTGTTTGGATACTGGCTGGCTGGAGCTTTCTGCTCTCTCTTTCTGACACGTATACAGAATTGCTAAATTGTGGTGTCTAGGACAAGGTGCTCTTTTGTTTTCAAAAATGATGACTAAAGCAACAAAGTTCAAGGTTTATTTCATCACTTGGACTTTTACTCCAGTGATAGAGACTGGGAGTTCAACTTCAGAAAATAGAGATCCTCCGTTTGTAATCTGTTCCTGTTTCATTGCTAGCTAATGTTATTTAGTAGACTGTTAAAATAATCCTCCAAGAAGGAAGGAAATGCAGGAAGATACAGGTGCAGTGATCTCCAGTGCCTAATGACACTGACTGTTAGCATCCTTCATTTTGTGCTTGTTTTTGGGGGAGGAGAGAGAAACTTATGTGGTAATCACACGCTGCCAGGTTATTGCAGGGAATCTGGTGCCAGCAATAACACTCTATTCAAGGTCCTGCTTGTGTGGGAAAACTCACGGGTGGTTAACTTGAGCATCCAATTTTGAGCCTTCACACGGAAGAGTGGTTCACGTATGCTTTTTCTTTAAGACATTTGGGCCCTGTTATGATCTCACATAAGGAGACATTTTCTTCTCAATTCAGTTTACAAATTTGGAGTGGGGCTCATTGATATTGATCTTTCTTTGGTGTCAAGCTTCTTTGTGCAGCAGTGAAGGTTGTAGTTGTTTACTTACTAATTTCATCATCATACTTGTGTTGATTTAGTGCCCATAGGTATTTAAGCTGTGAGAACTGTGAGAAAGACTTTAACATCTAATTTCTCCCCTTTTTGTTCTTGTAATTAAACAGAAATCCTACAGCATTCACCCAAAGAGTCACTCTGTGAAGTTCATGGGTAATTTCACTATCCATGAACAGCTGAATGCACTTTTGGGGCTTTTTTGCAGCATGATTGTGGCCTTCTCTTAATGTTTCTATAACAATTTTATATTCAGTTGGGTTTAGAATGAAAGAACAAAAGGATTCTTAAGCATTCAAACTGGCTGCCTAGGGAAGTGGTTGAGTCACCATCCCTGGAGGTATTTAAAAGATGTGTCTACATGGCACTTAGGGACATAGTTCTGTGGTGGACCTATCAGCACCGTGTCAGCAGTTGGACTTAATCATCTTAGAGGTATTTCTAACCTAAATAACTAAATGGTTCTAAGATCCAACCTGCTACTTCCTGAGTTTGCGCTCCTCTTTGAAGGGCTGAGTGAGGAATGTCAGGAAAGTTGCGGTATCCGGGTTTCAAACTTCATCTCTTTTGACCACCTTCCATTCCAAGTATAGGAGCATGGTGAGGCCTTTGGTTCTTAAAAGGTAGATTGGCTATTTAGAGACAGACAGTTGACATTATTCTTCATTTCTTTGTCCTTATTTGTTTATAATAACAAGGCTTCCAGGAAGAAGATACTGCCTTTAGTTCAGGATTTAGCAGGGCAAATTACTTCAAGTGAGAAGTTCTTAGAGGTGAATGTAGCAGAAGTGTTCCTGCCTGCCTGTAGCATTTGGATATGCCTAATAAGGATGGGAAACACCCTGACCTTAAGGTAATCTTCTGCCCTCCTACTTTGCCATCTGTCTCAAGACCTGCAAAAGATTTCACTACTTCTCACGCGCTCTTCTACCAAGGCTGTCTCCCAGAAAGGGAAAAAGAAGAGTTATATAACAGTGTTTTCCTCCAAAACTGTGTCTTATGGAATTCAACCAAGACCCTGATTTCAGCTCCAGTAGAAGTCTAAAACTGGCACAATTTGTTTTCCAAGGTCCCTTTTTCTGTGTGTCTAAAGAAAGTAAATGAACCACTAGTTTAGGGTGTGGGGTAGAATATTCCTAAACAGCAGCAAAGGAGAATGGTTCTTGGAAAGAGCCACAACCACCAATTCACTAGTTCGTGAGCTTTCTGTCTCCATTAGGGGATACAATTTCTTTCAGAAATCACCATTGGAGAGCTTGGAGGAGAGGAAATGCGCTGTGATACAGAAATGGAACCCGTTTCAGATATGATACCCTTCTGTTGGACATTAATGAACTGCAGCAGTTGTATGTAAGGTTTGTGGCTTGTTATATATGCTTAACTTGTCAAAAGTTTCTGGGGGCATTAAGGGCAGGCAGTGTCATTTGTGCAACAGGCAGAGCTCTCTGCCCATGGATGTAACACTGACCTTAGTTGAACTAATAAATAGCTGTCTTATCCATGGCCTTTAATAGCTGAAATGTGTACACCATATACAGCCTTTTTCAGGTTTGCTTCAAAAGAGACCACTGGATAAAGCGTATGTATGTATGTATGCAGTGCTCTGTGTGATCTTTTCTGGCTTGTAACAGCACATCCATAAAATTCCAGAGTTTAGGAGTAGCAGAGCATCACTTTTCCATGTGCTCTTTCATGAAAGGTATTCATTCATGGGGATGCATGGTGTTGTGCACCCAGCTGATCTTAAAGAAAAAAAATTAAAACACGACAGAGTGTAATGTTGGGCTTTATCCTCTTAATGTAAAATAAGAATTACCTTCTGTTTGCATTCTCTGGTTTAATTTGAAAGAAGACAGAGACAATATTAAAATAGAATGAGGGCAATTAATTTTGTGGTTCACAGTGGCTCAGATTTATAAGGGAAAAACCCACCTTAATCAGCACAGTACTTAAGGGCTCCCTGTAAGAAGGTTGTGCTTAACCTTCAGCAAACGCTTATGGGCTGCCCTGAATAGTAATGGGTTTAAGCACATGCTTAAGTGTTTTCCTGAAGGAAGACCTAAGCATCTTCTCAAGTGTTAGATTACGGCTTCATTTACCTTATTCATAAATCCCAGCATCAGAGGCAAACTTTTCTTTCATCTCATGGCAGTTATCTGGGTGTATAGATTTTTCCACCTCCCTTTGCCCTGCTTTCTGTGACTCTCTTGCTGCAATCTGATCAGCCCAGGCTGACCTTCAGGGGTGCTCCACATGGTTCAGAGCCTGCTCGCATGGCTCCGATTGCATGATCAAAGTCCGTACCTTGCCTTTCATCTGCCGGCTCTCTGCCCTTCCCAGGGTTATTAATTTGAAGAACTGAAAGGCACAACCCCTTTCTGCTGCGCCTGTTCCCCGGGAAGTAGGAATGGGAATTGGCGGGTTGTCCAACAGCTTGGCTGTGGTCAGTTCTCCATGGTGGGAGGTGGGATTGGAGAGAGCTAAATCTGTACCAGCTGGTTCTTGGTTGGTTGTTGGAAATGCAAGGAAAAAAAAAAACCAAAAACAGGAGAGGAAAAAAAAAAACCAAAAAACCTAAACCAACCT